>PVKU01006495.1:75878-102887 GCA_004027475.1 Anoura caudifer
GAGGTATTCCAAGTCATGAAAATCAAAGGCCTACATCCAAGATTGCTCTATCCAGCAAAGCTGTCATTTAGAATGGAAGGGAAGATAAAGTGCTTCTCAGATAAGGTCAAGTTAAAGGAGTTCATCATCACCAAGCCCTTATTATATGAAATGTTAAAGGGACTTATCTAAGAAAAAGAAGATAAAAAATATAAACAGTTAAAAGACAGCAAACTCACACGTATTAACAACCACACCTAAAACAAAAGTAAACTAAGCCAACAGCTAGAACAGGAGCAGAAACACAGAAATGGAGATCACATGGAGGGTTAGCAACAGGGGAGTGGGAGGAGGAGAGAGGGGGACAAGGTACAGAGAACAAGTAGCACAGACAGTGGGTAGAAAATAGACAGGGGTAGGGCAAGAATAGTGTGGGAAATGTAAAAGCTAAAGAACTTATGACACATGGGCATGAACTAAAGGGGGGAATGTGGGTGGGAGGGGGTGTGCAGGATGGAGGGGCATGAAGGGGGGGAAATGGGACAACTGTAATAGCATAATCAATAAAATACATTTAAAAAATAAATAAATAAAATTATACTCGGCTATATATCTAAGTAAGAAAAAACATGCTACAAACAAAGGATTGACATAGTACTGGACTTCTTGAACATCAATAGGGATGTGACGGTAATGAATAATAACGTCAAAACTTGGAGGGAAAATCACTTCCAACTTAGAATTGTAAACCCAGTCATATTGTAAATCAACTTCTTTTAAGTTTACAAAAAAAGATATTTCAAAATTTGTAAGTATTGAACATTTATCATCAATGTTCTTTTCCTTTGGAAACTCCCACAAAATGTGTTATAGAATAATAAAGTAAAAAACCAAGAGAGAACAACCTGAGATTCATGAGAGAGCTTTCCAACACAGGCTAGAGGGTGAGAAGGAAGCCCCTGGATGAGAGCCACACAGCTCACCTGGACATCAGCCAGTCTGCACAGGAGCAGGGTAAAGGGCTGCAGCAGGAGGTTTCCAGGGGAAAGAAAAAGGAAATTGTGTGTTAATTGTTTTGTTTGAATATTTGAAAAATTATTGGTCTATTGAGTATTTAGTGGGAAGTGGAAACAGGTAAAGAAAAAACTAAGCAAATTAAAAAAAAATAAAAAGATGAGGCTGCTATTAATTCCAGGGGGCAAGGGCAGAGGTTTTGCTGGGAAGACAACCATCAACAGTATCCACATAATAATGATAACATGAGCACTGATTACTGGTGGAAATGAAAACTGAAATGCAATTACTGGTATACCACAGTGATGGTGGTGGTCACTGAGTGAAGGGGTCAGAGAGAGGCACACTGTCAATCACCATAACAGGAAGCAAATGAAGTCTAAAATCAGAAATCAAGAAATAACAGTATCTGCATATTGTATGGCAATATGGATATAAATGATAAGAAACAGGAAGAAACTTTGTAGAAAGTTATTGCCTTTCTAGAAAGAGACAAAGGCTGAGTAAGGCTAGGGTGGCAGACCCTTGCCTTTAGGGTGAGCATGGCATTTTAATGTTAAGTTGATAAAAATAAAATTAATTAAAAATGAAAATATAATGATCAGTACTCCTTATATGTCCTATCATGTATAGTGAAATGTACTTGTATCGATATATACAGATAAATTTTATTATCTTCAAGGATTTTTGTGGAATAAATAACTTGTGAATAGAAATAATGATGTACTTTGAAAAAACCTAGATCCATGCTCATACCTCCTTAGACTTCCCAGAACAGTCATAATTTCAAATATTTTACCCCACTATCCTGGTAAGTATGCTTATGCTTGTCAGAAAATGTGGCTTCATCTTCTGTCTGAAAATTGTAACTCTAACTATAGTTTTAACCTGTCACTAATTTACTTAGGCATATCAAAGAACTTAACACTGTGCTATTAGGACACTTACCCAAGAGAACCAGTAAAATCCATTGCTGATATCTTCTGTGTGATAAAGGTCACCTTCAAACAAAACTATCATCATGCTGTTTTAGCCCTGGCATTTAGAGAACTACAGCTACCATTCTACAAATATGGATCCATTTTGAAATCACCTACCACAGCTCGCTCAACCTTTACAGACAGCTAAATCATAGGTGTTACAAGTAAAGTGACGAACTTTAAAAGAGAATAAATAAATGGTGGACAATGAGTCAAGGGCAAAACGATAATGCTTTCATACCTATCAGTACACAGAATTCTCTTAACCAAATGGAATGGATTATATACACTTTACAGATGAGGAACCAAAGGTATAGAAAGCTTTTCACATGCCAAGGATTGTAGATCAATTTAATTGAACAGTTACTGAGCGGCTGCGTGCAAGGTACAACACCACCACACACTAGGAATACAATGGTGAAGGTTTTCAAGAACCTTACAAAGTCAGGGAAAACAGATCAGGAACCGCTATTGGATAAGCAGGGTACTAGGAAAGCTAACCCAAGGCTTCCTGGAAAGCTAGCAGCTAAAGTGAAACCTGTAACACAAATTGGAATTTGCTAGTTGAAATAGGCTAACATTCATTCTAGTAACATTGCTTTTGTCTTTGTTGATAAGTATTTTATATGGTACTCAATATATACAATGCTAGATCCCCATCTGGTATGCACTAAATGAGCCCCTTCCAAATTCACATGGTGAAGCCCTGAGCTCCAAGGTAATGTTATTCGGAGATGGGGCGTTGGAGAATTCATTAGGTCTAGATGAGATTATGAGTAGGGTCCCATGTAGGAATAATTTTTTGATAAGAAAAGGAAGAGAGACCAGAGCTCTCTCTCTCCCCATGATGTGAGGACACAGTGAAAAGGCAACCAGCCAGGAAGCGAGTTCTCACCAGGAACCAAATCAGCTATCATCTCTAGCTTGGACTTCCAGCCAAAAGTTTCTGTCATTTAAGCCGCTCTGTCTACAGTATTTTGTTATTGTAGCCCAAGTTGACTAATGCAACATTTTTTTATGAATCCTAAAATCTACCTAGAAAGGCAAGATAGAAACAAAACAAATTAATAAATCAGAAACAAGCAGAACTAGATCATGGGACCTGGATTTTAATTCAAATTCTTCGAGAGGCTGAACCTCTCCAATGCAGAGCCACATCTCTGAATTAGTAACTGTGCATACCTCACAGAGTTGTTGTGAGGATTACATGAGTTGATGAGTGTGAAGTCCCTGTAAAGGACAGGAAAAATGATAACCATTGCTATAAAGATAATGAAAAATGCCATGAGACAGTATCCAATGACTAGTTAGTATAAGACACACACACTAAGTTTTCTCTTCAGCATCTTCACTCTTCCTTCCCTTTGGACACTAACTCTTGCCAGGCCCAACCTCCTATTTTATTCTAGAACTGCATTCAATTGTCCCTCCTGTAGCCTCCCCGGAACTGCCTGGAATGGAAGGAAGCCTCTCCTTACCCCTTCTCATGGCACTATCTCAGCCCTGTGGGCTTTAAGGACTGGGTACCATATGAAATTACCCATTTTAATTGCATACCTTTTTTGTTATCTATCTCCTCCTAATGGAATGTGAACTTTATGAAACCAGAAGCATTTTCCTATCCAGGGCCCTATCCCAAAACTATGTGACAAAACAGTATCTGTCACATAGTGACAGCTCAACAAACATTTTAAACAAATGAATAAAGGTAACTGGATTAAGAAAGTATAAATGAGATACCGTGAACTCAATGATGTTATGGGGATAACAGCATTTGTGTAGAATCCTAACAGTATCTGTGGGGTTCACCTCAAAGAGATACTCTCTGCAGGAAGCCGGTGTCCCTAATTTCAGTCACTTTCCCCATTAAGCATTGGAATTTACCTTGACTGTCACAGAGTATATCAGTGTGATACCTTAACATCTCACCTAGCAGTCCTCAATGAGGGACAAAACCATTCCTTTATGGACCATCACTTTGTTTTCTTTTGTTTTGGCTGTGGGGTATTTTTTGACAAATATATACAATGACTAGTACCTGGAGAGTTTTTCTGGCCCTTATGGCCTGAGAGTGAGGGATACTAGATGTCTGGAAATGCACTGGGAGTCTCTCACTGTGAAGAATTACCCTGAAGAAGACACCAGTGGTGCTCCCCTTAGACATACTGTGGGGACTGAGCATCAGGGCTTCCTTGGCTGCTGTGGCTGAGAACCTAAGAATTTGGGGGTTTTATTTTGGAACCACTGTACCTGCTGCTGTCTGGCTAAGGAATTCTCTTCCCTGTGCTGACATGTTCACACTTAACCAGGAAATGTTCCCTGAATGCCTCTTCCAAGATTTCCTCACTTCTGGTTAAGGTAAACCTCCCAGTTCTATATGTCATGCCTTTAAATCTGCAACATTTTAGTAAACATCTGACAAATTCATTTGCCCCAATCTATAGTCTCAAAGGAAATGGAACTAACAGCATTATAGCGCTAAAAGAAAAAATTTAAATGAATTTTTTAAATAAATGTACTAAATTGGTTTTAATATATATTAGTAGGATTTGGGCAGATGCAATCACAGGAAGAGGCAATATAATCAGGTATTTTATTTACTCAATATGTATCTTCTTGAGTTCCCAGGTTTAGAGGCACTGAGCTAGCAAGGAAGGTGCCATAAGCCTTAGTAAATTTGGGTTGCTATAACAGAAATATCAGAGAGTGTGGCTTAAAAAACACATTTATTTCTCAGAGGTTGGAATTCACAGATCAAGGTACTGACATGGTCAGATTCTCAGTGAGGGGCCTCTTTCTGGTTTGCAGGATGGAGATCTTCTTGCTGTATCTTCAAATGGCGGAGAGCAGCGAGAGCAAGCAAGCTCTATCACGTCTCTCTTTGTAAGGGCACTATCCCATTTGTAACGGCTCTACCCTCATATCTTAATTATTTCCCAAACAGTCCACCTCCTACTACTGCCTCATTGAAGGATAGGATTTTCACATAAGAATTTTAGGAAAGATGCAAATATTCGGTACATAATAACACATACAGAACTGGATCCTTGCCCTAATGACATTGGGAGACATTTCTCCGTTGATCACCCGTGATTTTGCCTTTATAGTCCAGGCTATTTTTTGAATGATATTGATAGACTGAACAGTGTTGGGAGACAGAGATAACAGAGGGCTGGTTTGTTGATTGTCCAGTATAAAAATATAATGTCTCTCTTTAGAACAAAAATCTCAAAGACTTCTTTGCAGCCCATTATAAAATCTTCAGATTTCCTAAGCTTTTCATTCCTTAAGTGTAGCACAAAGCCCCTAACTACGCAGAAACCTCTTGGGCTTCTCTGTGTTATTCCAAAGGAACTTGGGGAGTGAGAAGAACCAAGAAAACAGAAAGCTTGTGCTGCCTGATATGGCATAAGTATTAAAGTCCTTTGTCTCTTACTCAAGAGTCTTGTGGTTCTGCCAGCACCCATGAAATTGTGAATTGATCATTTACCATACAATTAGGAAAACCCCTCAGATTATTCACAGTACTTCACATAAAAAAAAACAATTACAATATAAACTAGCATATAGCCTACACCTTAAAAAGTATAATAAAATTGCATCTGAAATTAGAAGAAAAAAAAAACTGTCCTCAGTAACATTTGAGTAAGATCTCAAAAACAAATGTTTAAATGTATAAGGAATATATTTCAAATGGGGAGAAATGTGATGTGTAGAAGTACAGATATGGGTAATGTGATACAACTTCAGGAAGTGACAAATAACTCTTTGGGGTGGACTATGAAGTTGATAAAAATAAAGATAATTATAAAGGCATTGCTTTCTGGCATGCAATATTTATTCCAAGTCTGAAATTGGAGAATAAATGATCTATTGCCCCTGCAAGCCACTGAATACCTATAATTTGTCTCTTCTGCTTTTGGACATGTTCTAGGGGGCTCCGAGATAGAGACCAGCTGCATAACTGACTCAGTCTGTATCAACACTTTTGGACAACTGAAACAACTCCCTTGCTGCTTCCGGACTGCTACATTTGTCATATAAGCAACATGCCACATTCCTTTCCTTACAAACTGGTCAGAAAAATCTTTTAAAATTGTAAATCAGATCCAATTGTTCCTTAACCTTCCAAGGACTTCCAAGTATACTTGGAGTAAAATTTAAACTCCTACCAATATAGTTTTGGTTACCTCCCTCAGTCATTCAGAAAGTGCTGAAGGCTCAGTGTGGGCAACGAGAGTTAAAAACTCTAAGGAGATTCAGTCATGAGGAAAGGACCTGCACTTTTGTGAGTTTTACCTCCAGGAGCTCTATCAGGTTTTCACAGTGAAGATGAGAGAAAAAATCCCCTTGGGCTTCTGGTAGGGGTTGGGGCATGTAACCATTTGAAATATGCCAGATAATTCGATTTTTCTTAACAGAGGCCAGCCCTCAAAAAAAATATTTTATCAGAGTTGAACCAACCTGGAGAAGAGAAATAGCCGACCCCAGGTTCCTCTAGCCATCCTGTAATATCTAAGGGGAAAATAATAGATGATAGATAGATAGATAGATAGATAGATAGATAGATAGATAGATGAGCATTTATAAAGTTCACAGCCCAGGGCACAGTGTCACAAAAAGACTGAGACCTAATTACAGGAAAATTATTGAAAAATATAATAAAATTGCATAGGAAGTGAGAAGAAAAATGATATTTCCGCTTCCCCCTTCCTTACTATCACATTACTAACAGCTTAATTGCTGACATTCCTAAAAGATAAAAAATAAATAAATAAATAAAACAGCTTCAAGGTCTCAGTAAACATCAGAACCAGAAACAGATATGACAGGAATGTTAGAATTATCAGACCGTGAATTTAAAACAATTATGATTTAAGTGCTAAGGACTCTAATTTTTTAAAAAAGAAAACAACATGCAAAAACATATGGAAAATGTAAGCAGAGAGATGGAAATTCAAAGCATTAAAAAGTGCTAGAGATCAAAAACACTGTAACAGAAATTTTTAAAAATTCCTTTAATAGGTTCATTAGTAGACGGGATATGTCTGTGGAAAGAACCTCTAAGCTTGAGGATATGTCAGTAGAAACTGCCAAAACTGAAAAGGAATGGCCAACAATTCCTTAAATTTGATAAAAGATGACAATCTATACATTTAAGAAGCACACCAAGCCCTGAGAATGATAAACATTTTTAAAAGCACAATCAGATGCACCATAATCAGACAACTAATTTTTTTAAAAAAGGAGAGAAATTCTTGAAGTAGCATGAGTAAAATAATTTAAAATTTTTTTGCTAACTTCTCATTAATAACAGCAAAGACTAAAAGATAATAGAATTATATTAAGTGCTGAGAGAAAAAGAACTGTCAACTCAGCATTCTATATCCAGTAAAACTATTCTTCGAAACAAAGGTGAAACAGACATTTTGGATTATTAATACAATGTAAAAATTCAGCACTAATACATCTTCATCATAAGAAATGCTAATGAAATTTCCTCAGGCTGAAGACAAATGACACCAGGTGATAATAGGTAGAAAACTGAATGTGAGTGCATTATCTATAACAGCCTAATAAGCCACCCCAAAACTTAGTAGCTTAATATAAAAATGCATTATTCTCTCTCATGGTCCTATATGTTAACTCAGTTCATCTGGGCAATATTTACTTGAGATCTTTCATGAATGTGGTTCCAGTCAGATGACAGTGGAAGGTGGAGTCATCTACAGACACAGCAAGCAGGATCGTTCCAATGGCTCACTTTATGGCTGGTAGTGATGGGGCTGCTGGCTTGGAGCTGACCTAAGACTTCTTGATATGGCTTGGGCTCCTCACACCATGGTGGCTGAGTTATAAGAGGGAATATTCCAAGAAAGTCAGGTGGAAGCTGCAAGGTTTCTTATGTGCTAGCATTGGAAGATTAAGAACATTACTTTCATTATATTTTATTGATCAAGATTTAAAGTCAGCCCCCAGTCTGCCTGGCTGGTGTGGCTCAGTGGATTGAGTGCTGGCCTGCAAACCAAAGGGTTGTAGGTTTGATTCCCAGTCTAGGGCACATGCCTGGGTTGTAGGTCAGGACCCATTGGGGGGCATGTGGGAGGCAACCTCACATTGGTGTTTCTGTCCCTCTCTTTCTCCTTCCCTCCCCCTCTCTAAAAATAAATAAATAAAATCTTAAGAAAGAAAAAGTCAGCCCCAAGTAATGAAGATTGGATATTAGACTTCACATTTCAATAAAAGTAGTATCAAAAAGTAAATGTTTTGGCCATGTTTAATACATCACAAAATATAATCCATCAGAAAGTATCTTAATTTCTCTGTCATATAATATTAATTTTAAAACAAAACATAATATAGCAGTTATGATGTATGTAGTTGTGCTGTATGGTACAATGTCACAGGAAGAGAGGACAAAATACTGTTAAACTAGTAAAAGATTCCTATATTTTGATGGATTGGTGTAGTATTAACTCAAATAAGTTTTATTTAGTTTAAGATGAAAATTGAAATTCCTAGAGTACCACTAAAAGTTTTTCACAGGGTAAGAACTAAAATGTTAATATAAGCACCCAAATAAAATGTTTTATTTTCTCTAAAGAATGTAGGAAGCAGGAAGCAAAACAAACAAAACAAAAACAAAAAAGAGATGAAACAGATGGAAAACAATAATATGGTAGATCTAAATCCACCCATATCAACAATTACATTAATTTTAAATGAGCTAAACTTTCCCCTAAGAAGGCAAAAATTGTCAGCCTAAATAAAATGTCAGGACCATATAATAGAATGTTTTTTAAAGATGTACTTTAAAATAAAGACACAATTAAAATTTTCAAAAAGGGGGGTGAAAAAAGATACAAGTTTCCCCTATTTGAAAGTAGAGCATTTCTCTACTTATAACCTTTTATAAGCCAAAATGGTGTAAAGTAAAAAGAATTCCCTACTTTCCCAAAGTCCATGTTACACCACTTCACTTTTATGAAAGATCACATTAGTACAGTAATAACTTTTTTTTCGTAAAAGTGAAAATCCTCTTCAGACTTCTTTCAGTTAGCAAAAACAGGTACTGTCACTTGTAAAAGTAAGGTAGTGTGATGCAAACGTTTGAAAAGCCTGGAAAACCTATATACCATGAAAAAGTTAATCATAAAAGCTGGAGTGGCTATGTTAACATTGGACAAAATAGACATTCAGTCAAGAAGTCTTACAAATAAAAAGAAGCTTCTCCTCATGAAAAAGAGTTAATGCATCATGAAGACATAACACTCATTAATGTGTGCACCTAACTACAAGCTTCAAATTACTTGAAGTAAAAACTAACAAAATTAAAAGGACAAATAGGTAAATGTAACATCAGAGATGGATATTTTTGTACTCCTCCTCATTAATTGATAGAACCATTAAACCAGCAACCAACTTGATCTCTGACATGTGTAGACACTATATCCTCAAACTAGAATATATTTCTTTTCAAATGCACTCAGACATTCAGCTAAACAGATCAAATGTTGAGCCAGAATGCAATACCAATTATAACCCCAGCAAAGTGTTTTCTAATAGGAATCGAGCAGCTATTCCTAACACTTATATGGAAATACAGAGGACTGAGAACACTCAAAACAATACTGGAAAAAAAAATGAAGTTGGCAATCATATACAATCAGTCTAACAGATAGATTTACTACAAAGCTGTAGTCATCATTTTGGACCTGGAATAGAAATAGGCAAATAGAGTACTGAAACAAAATAGGGAATCTAGAAATAGACTCCCACTTATATGTTTAATTGGTTAATTAATATTTGAAAAGTTCTCAAAGTAATCAAGTGGGGAAAGGAAAATCTTTTCTACAAACAGTGCTAGGACAACTATATATCCAAATGGAAAAATAAGTAAATAGACTTCACCCACAGTACATTCCACATACAAAAATTATTCTGAAATGAAGCAGAGTCCTAAATGTAAAAGATAAAGCTATAATACTCTTAAAAAAATAAAAGACTTTACAGACTGAAGTAAGCAAAGATCCTTTATAAAGCAAAAGGAAATAACCACAAGAGAAAAAATGAAGAATTAGACTTCCAAAATTAAAAATAACTCATTGGAAGACTTTATTTAGAAAATTAACAGCAAACCACAGACTGGGCAAAAATATTCACAAAACATGTAGTTCACCACAGTCTTCTATTCAGAATTCATAAAGAATACTTACAATATAAACTTGACAAATGAATAACTAGTAAGCACAATATCATTTGCCATCAGGGAAATGCAAATTAAAACCATAAAGAACTAACAGAAATGTAAAGTAGTGCAACTACTACTTTATATTTGTAGATATGTTTGGCACTTGTTATACGGTTAAACATACACCAATACTTTGACTTAACAATTCCATTTCTAATCATTTATCCAAGAAAATTGAAAACATATGTAAAAAGAAGACTTATGGAAGAATTTGAATAATAGCCAAAACAAAATTATTTTCAATTGCACATGAAACATTCAGCTAGATGGACAATGCATTGAGCTATAAAGTGATGACAAAGGTCCTCCCCTGGGAGAATGGAATGACAAATTACCATACACTCATTCAATTAAAGACTACTCAGGGTAATGAGGAAGTAATTACTAATACATGAGAAAACATGAATAAACCTCACAGATGTTATTCCGAGTGAAAAGAGCAGAAAGGAATGAAGAGTCTCTATTGTGTTTCAATTTATTCATGTATATGAAGTTCTAGAACAGGGAAAACCAAGTTAAGGTGAAAAAAAATCAGAACAGTCCTTACCTGGATTAGGAAGTGGGTGTTGGTGGCAGGAGTAGTTTGCCCTGGAAGGGATATAGTGAAATTTCTGGGTATATAAAAATGTTTAAGGTCAAGATATAGGTGTAGGTAGGTATGCTTTACCTCCTTGCACAACCAAAAGAAGGACAACTACCAATTTAAAGGCAAAAAAAACAACCCAGAAAACTACAGAAAATTATACTGTAAGGAAGTCCAACAACCAAGGAGTTAAAGAAGAAACATTCATCCAGAGTAGTAGGAGAGGCAAAGCTGGGCAGCCGGGGTAGAGAGGATGCATGGCAAGGCAGCTGGCAGACTGGGCTGTCCCACATTTGTGTGTGGATAAACTGGTAGGAACAACTGGGGAGTGAGACAGACCATGCAACCCAGGGTTCCAGCACCAGAAAAATAAAGCCTCAGAACCCCTGGTTGTAAAAACCTGTGGGGGTTCTGGTGGGGGAGAGTTTATCAGAGGGGCCTATGGGGTCCTAGAACATACACAAACCCACCCACCTGGGAATCAGCACCAGGGCAGCAACTGGAAGGGCTTAATTCACTTGTGGGAGGCAGGGAAAGTAACTAAAAGCAGGGAAAGAGCCAAATGAGCATCATTGTTCCCTCTCTAAACACCCCCTACACTTACAGCACCACAACATAGTGAAACAGGTTGCCCCACCCCAGTGAATATCTAAGGCTCCACCCCCTACAATGTAACAGGTGCACACAGACCAAGAAATATGCCCCAAATAAAAGGACAGATCAGCCTTGGTTGGTGTGACTCAGTGGATTGAGAGCCAGCCTGCAAACCAAAAGGTTGCCAGTTTGATTCCTGGTCAGGGTGCATGCCTGGGTTTTGGGCCAGGTCCCACCAGCGGGTGTGCAAGAGGCAACCATACATTGATGTTTCTCTCCCATTTTAAAACATACACGCATACACACAGATCAAAACTCCAGCAAAAGAACTAAACAGCAAAGCAATAGCCAACCTATCAGATGCAGAGTTCAAAATACTCAGGATGCTCACAGAAATGATTGAGTGTGGCTGCTAAATAAAGGAAGAAGTGAAGGCTATACAAAGTGAAATTTTAAAAAAAAGTATACAGGGAACCAATAGTGAAGGGAAGAAAACTGGGACTCAGATCAACAATTTGGACCACAATGAAGAAATAAACATTCAACCAGAAGAGAATGAAGAATGAAGAATTCAAAAAAAACAAGGAGAGGCTTAGGAAAATCTGGGACAACTTTCAATGTTCCAACATCCAAATCATAAGCGTGCCAGCAGGAGAAGAGGAAGAGCAAGAAATCGAAAACTTATTTGAACAAATAATGAAAAAAATCTTTCCCAATTTATTTGAAAATGTAATGAAGGAGAACTTCCCCAATCTGGCAAAGGAAATAGACTTCCAGGAAGTCCAGGAAGAGGAAAGAGTCCCCAAAAAATTGGATACAAGGACACCAAGACATATCATAATTATGTTACCCAAGATTAAAGATAAGAAGAGAATCTTAAAAGCACAAAGAGAAAAGGAGATAGTTATCTACAAAGGAGTTCCCATCAGACTATCAGCTGATTTCTCAAAAGAAACTTACAGGCAAGAAGGGGCTGGACAGAAATATTCAGAGTCATGAAAGACAAGGACCTACATCCAAGATTACTCTATCCAGCAAAGCTATCATTTAGAATGAAAGACAGATAAAGTGCTTGCCAGATAAGGTCACGTTAAAGGAGTTCATTATCACCAAGCCCTTATTATATGAAATGTTAAAGGGACTTTTCTAAGAAAAAGAAGATCAAAACTGCAAACAGTATAATGACAACAAACTCACAACTATCAACAGCTGAACCTAAAACAAACAAACTAAGCAAACAACTAGAATAGAACCACACAACTAGAACACAACTAGGAACAGAATCACAGAAATGGAAATAACATGGAGGGTATCAGCAGGGAGGAGGATTGGGAAGAATGGGGGAAAATGTACAGGGAATAAGAAGCATAATTGGTAGATACAAAATAGACAGGGGGAGGTTAAGAATAGTATAGAAAATAGAGAAGCCAAAGAACTTACATGTATGACCCATGGACATGAACTAAGGGGTGGGGCTAATGCTGGAGAGAATGGGGGTACTGGGTGGAGGAGGATGAAGGGGAGGAGAAAAAGGAACAACTGTAATAGCATAATCAGTAAAATATACTTTAAAAATTTTCATCCTGTAATAAAGGTGTGAGTTCCTTAGTTATATAAATTTTCAAAAATTATAAAGATTATGTGTTTCAATGTATGTAATTTTACCTAATAAAGATGAGAATTGAGTGCCTACTGAATTATTATTGAGTAAGGGATAAACTAGATGAAATAAGAATAGCAAAAAGATGATCATTTTTGAATCTGGGTGATTGGTGCAAGGGGTTCATTATACAATTGTCTTCAGTTTGTATATGCTTGATAGTTCTTATGATATTAATTTTAAATGATTGTGTAATGATTCACTCATTCATTCAACAGATATCTTTTAGTGATTTCTATATGCCAGGTGCCCTTCTAAGTTCTGATGACAGAGCAATTAAAATAACACACATTGCTACAGTCGTGGAAGTCACATTCTAGTGGAGAAAGATGAAAATAAATAATATAGCATTTAAATAAACAACAAATAAGTAAAAGATAAGTATAATAGGTGGTCATAAGTGCTCTACAGGAAAAGTAGACAGAGAGGACAAATAGTAACAAGGGCCAGCAATGCAATTTTAAATACAGTGATAAAGAACTCACCAAGAAGATGATATTTGAGAAAGGTCTTATTTGAAGAAAGTAAGAAACAGATCACAAAAGGGAACAGAAAAAGCAAATGTCCCAAAGCGGGAGCATACCTGGCATGTTCTGTCGTCAGCAAGGTGGAGAGGGAAGCAAACCAGTGAGGAGCCTTGTAGGCTACTGTGACAACTTGGTTCTTAATTGTAATGAGACGTGAATCCATTGAAGGGTTTTAAAAAGTGGTGACAGGACCTTATTTACATTTTAATAGAAGTATTCTGACTCCCATGCTGGGAATAAATTTAAGAAAGCTAAGGGGGGAGCAGTGAGAATATTCAGATGAGAGTAAACCTAGAGAATATTAGTTTGTACCTGTACTATAGCTATGAAAGTTGTGAGAAAGTTAAAGCTGCCAAGTTGTATTCAAGAATTACTGGATTTTTTGGACTATAAGATGCACTGGCCCATAAGAGGCACCTTGGTTTTAGAGGAGAAAAATAGGAAAAAAGTTTGAAGCAAAAAATGTGGTAAAATATTAAATAACATAAATAACATAGGCTGCTACCACGCCCCCCCCAGTGAGCCAGATAAGCTACATTTGGACTATAAGACACACCCCCATTTTCCTCCCAAATTTGGGGGGTGCATCTTATAGTCCAAAAATACGGTAGTTATGAAGTAAAGAATGTCTCCCAGATACTGCCCTGGCCACAATAAAAATGAAGTTACCTTTTGCAGAAACGGGAAAAGATAAGTAGATTTTGGGGTGCTGACTAAGCACAGTAGACACTAAAAATATCTTTAACCCCTCCATTTTTCTGCTTTCGAATGCAGTTGCATTGGTGCCTAATGCTTGCATCTATCCAGTAATAGGTGGGAGTGATAGCCAGTGATATGAGAAAGACAGAACCGACACAATGAGGGCGTCATGGAAGGATGGAAAGAGTGCATGCCCTTGCTGACCCTGGTGCCACTGAACCAACTCTAAAACTTTCTATTTCTGAATTTCTTATTATACAAGATAATAGTTTCTATCGTTTAAGCCACTTTAGTCAGGTGTTCTAGTGTTTGTAACATAAAACATCCCACCTGAAACACTTCCCCTGTACCAGTGTTTCTCAGCTGTGATCACCATATTAGCAACAGTAGTCTCACCTGGAAATTTCACAGGTCTACAGACTCCTAAACCCTACCCCAGTCTCTGCAATCTAGGTTAACAAATCCTCCAGCTGTTGTTGGTGCACTCACAGTTTGAGAACCCCTGTTCTGTGCTTTAATGACCAGAAGCAGATGAATAAGAAGTTTCATTAGATTCTCCTAAACTCTGACTCCGTAATGCTGGTTCCATCAGGGTAGGACTGAGAATCTACTTCACATGAAAGATCTTTGCTTATATCTTCGAAACTGCAAACATTGTCTATGGGCACAATCACAGAAAGTTTGAAGCAACTGTCACCACAGATTAACCCTCCTAAGTGTAATTATTCATGAGCAATATTAAAAACAGGTACTGGAGGAGAGGAAGGTATTAAGGTATCAATGTTAAAGATATCCAAACCTGTAGGGATTTTTTATGAGTTTATTTAAGCCAAATTGATGACAATTGCCAGGAAGCAAAATCTCAAGGGATTAAGAAAATGCTCCAAGAAACAGCAGTTTTACCACTTATTTTATACATCAGGATGAACAGAGAAGATGTAAGGGGGTCACATGAGATCCATTGGTAGTAGATTAGGAAGGCAGAAGAAAACAAAGCAGGAAAGTCTCTGGGATTGGATAAAAAGTAAAATGAATAGGCACATACTTCTTTTCGTTGGCAGGTATAGGATACTTAACCATAAACACCATAACAATAATAATGAGGGATTTGTGGTCTCTGATCTGGTGCAATGATTGTGCACTGAGGGGTCTGGAAAAAGGAAATTTCCCTGACATTCTAAAGGTATGTTATCATAGATGCAAAAAGACAATAGGCAGGCTCATTTAAGGTAAAATTGACCTTTGTAAAGGAAGATGCCAGCCTAGGACATGACTACCTGCCAACACTCGCTATTAATGAGAAAGTTTTAATTTCAGACTACCCTATGTGGTCACTATCAGTCTCTGAGTTTGTAAGGCCGCCATGCAGGCCTCCCTTGAGCTTCTCAGGTTTGGTATGTGATCCCCCTATTTTGTCCACAAAGGTTTGCTACAGGCTCAAGAACAGCCCTACCCCTCAACAAATCACATCATGGCCAAAGCTAATTTCACAGCCATTGCTAATACTCTTTCTATATGCATACTTTAACCACTTCACCTATAATCCCCAAACTCTGTCCTCACTGTTAAATTTCTGTATCAGTTGCTGTCAGCAGCTAAGTTTTCAAGCATGGCCAATCATGTTCCATGCATTCTGAATTTAAAACATTTAAAACTAATTTAGTGGTTTTGTCCAGCATTAGAGATTTTGAGTAAAATGCACTCTCATTGCTTTCCTGACTGATGCAACATGTAATGCCAACACCACTGTGTGTTTTGACTATCAGAATGATTCATTATGTCCTGTATCAACTTTTTTATACAGAGATACAGGTTGTCAAATAATTTGAAAAAAGTTTAAACCCAAGGTCACCAAAGTGCTTAAGACATATTTTCAAATTAATTGAAATTCAGATACATTCTCTGAAATCACTTGAAGTCTGTCCCCCAATATTCAAATTGTCCGAAAGAAACAACTTGCCATAGCGCTGAGGGGTAAAGCAATGATCAGTGACAGCTGTAGCTCAGGGACACCCAAAGCAAGACCTGTATGCAGCTGACTTTTTCATTCTTTTGGCTGACAGTTGCTGGATTAATATTTGACACAGTTCAACCAGCTTCATTTTATTGGTGATAATGAAGCCCAAAGATGCAAAATCCACTAAGAACCTACTAAGTGCCAAGCTCTGTGCTGCATAAATCCACACATATCATCTCCCACATATTTTTCGCCACAATTTAAGAAGAGGAAACTGGAACTCAGAGAAAATAAAGGGCTTCACCACTACTCTAGACCAGGGTTTTTGAAATCAGGTGTCTCTGATTCCAAAGTGCTTCTTCCTTGTATAGCTTGTTAAGATTTTGTGCATAATAATTTCCTGATTCTTAAAAACATATAGTGTTGTGAAAAGCCTATATCCTAACCTGTAAGAAAATAAACATATTCCATGTTTCACTCTGAATTTCAGAAAGAGTAGTCCCGTTGTGAAACAGTCTACAACAACTGTAAGTGGTTACACACTAATCTCTGGGACCTTCTCATTTCCTTTTTCAGAGGAAGGAATGTAGAGAAAGAGTGGGTAAAGGAGGGCAGATAAGAACTCAGGCACTCACCCAGTCCCCACCATGGGGTAGACATGCTGTCTGGTTATTTTGCCCATGTTAACATGATCCTCCTCACTTCCAATGGTGAATCTTAATCTCACTTCCAAGGGTGAATCAGAGGTGCTATTGGGATTAAAATTTAGTTCTCCTTTATCAAAAGTAATGTGCTTTTCTCATCACACCTTTAAGATATATATGACCCCTTCTCTCTCTCTACCTGGAATAAAACTCTCATCATAGAATGTCAGGCAAAAGGGCACTCGCCCTATTTCCCACTGCAGAAAGATGTCTCCTTTGGCCACCTGACTTTCGTCCCAATTAATACCAAAAATTATATGACTGCATCCCTTAAAAACTTCATTTTTAGGCAAGTGCTTGAACTGCTATTCTTCCTCTGTCTCTTTGCTGCTGAGCTCTGTAGTTCCGTTTCCCTGTCTTTAATTTCCCCTGGGTATCTTTGTGATGCATTCACCATGAAATAACCAAAGGTTGTAAAGAGGAAAACCACCAACCGAAGAAGTTTACAGTTTTGTGATTGAAAAATTAAATGAAACTGCCTTACAACACATACGCTTCATTTAAAATGCAAATATTAAATACAGATTGATTCACTTTAAATATTTCATAGGCACTTTCACTAAGAAACTGCTGGTTTGTAATCCATTTATGCACTTACAAAATAAAAACCTCACAATCTAGGATGCGTTAAAAGGACTACTTTATACAACAGAGTAGGAAAATTTTCATTATAATGTTTTCTCTCATTTTAATGAGATTCTCACCAGTCCTCAGTATTGTATTTATCAGTGCACATTTATCAAAAGTACAGAGTTTCAGGCCTCCACATACAGTTAATCTACAATGATTGTCAAATGTATTCTAATTGATTTAGTGCTCATTAAAATTTTATTTTGAAATATAAAACACTCAGACATATAATAAATATATGATCAGTTAGTCATCTAACACAACCAGAAAAATCACATTGATTATAAATTATTCAAAGTGAAATGGTGTCTCAGCAAAATCTGTAGACCATCTCTGTCTGAAAATTAGATAAATAAAAAGAAAAATCAAGATTTTAAATGGATTTTTATGGTCAAATTGGTATTAGGCTTCAAACTCCTATTCATGGTTATAAGAAAATAATATAAAACAAACCCAAATATTCAATTATTTATATTACTTTGGCTATATTCAACTGAATAAGATAAAATAAAAAATATTTCATTAAAATTATAAAGATTATTCATTTTGAAGTTGTATATTATATCAACAACTTTTCTAGAAATCTAACATGCTATGAAATAAATCTTGATAAGCCTGAAGATATTTTCAAGAAAACAACTAGATGAATTTAGTACTTATTAAAAAATAAATAAAAGGAAGCAGACATATGAAGATTAATATATTTTAAGCATCAAATTCTTTGAAATAAATAACTAGATTAGCTAGATACATATAGATAGATTATATAGATATATTTATATACTAGTGAGAAAGAAAGATATGGGGAAAGAAGGAGGGAGGGAGGGAGGGAGAGGGAATATGTAGGGAGAGGGAGCCACAACAGCATAAAACCTGGAAACACATCAAAGATTTGGCATACTTGACCATGGTTGGTGTGGAAAGGGACTGGTCAAATAATTATTTGCAAACTGAACTGGATGAATCTAGTGTCCACGTAAAGTGAGTTGTGCGCTTGCTAGATCCTAACTTTTTTTTTTTTCTTAAAGGAAAGATGAGAGTTTTGTTAGCACCCAGCACAAGACAGGATGTCAGGACCAGCAGCAGGGAACATCTGGGCAGGCAGCATGAATCAGGCAGATAGGCTGACAGCAAGCAGGGAGGATGCAGTTGGGAACTGTCCTGTGAGAGGCATGGGATCCCTCCAGCCACTGCCTGCTGGGACCTGGGTCTGTGGCTTAGAATGTGGTGTCCACCACATGGACAGCTGGCCTGCCCAAGTCAGGCATCAATGATGACTGAAGGCTGGTTTCCTTTTGTAGCTGGATCTCCTTTAATGCAAATGTGGAAGCACTGTCAGGAAGTATGTGAATCAGCTCTCCTAGGCCAAGGAAGAATGGGTGTTTCAGAGCAAGCATTCTCAGCGGAGATCTGATTTTGACCTTCAAACTGCAGCAGCTTGGTGAGAAGATTAGCCCCATCACTATCAAGTCCGGGTGTGTGGCTTCAAAGGGCCTCAGCATGGGTACTTGGGGTACTTGTGCATCTTGAACTCTTCCTTGGACAGGATGCCCCGCCATGTCTTTTCAGTTGTGGTTGCCAACATGTGGAAGATGAAGTACAGCTGCTCCTCCACCATGAGGCCTGGGAAGAGGGGGCCAGCCCATGGCCATCTCATAGAAAATGCAGCCCACATCCCACACTGGGCGGAGTGGTGTGTGGACCCCAGCAGAATGCCTGGGGGCGTGTACCACAGAGGCACCAACTCACTGGAGTGGATCTTCATTAGAATTGACTTTGGCCAAGTCAGGCCAAAATGATCCAGCTTGAGCTCTCTTCTCTTGTTGATGAGCACATTCTGGGGCTTGAAGTCTCAGGGTAGCACCTTCTGCTGGTGACAGGAGGCCAGGCCATGGAGCAGCTGCAACAGGAACAATTTCACGTTGTGTATGTTGATGACATTCCCACAGTCATCCAGGTAGTGCTTCAGGTCCTTGTCCAGGAACTCAAAGACTAGGGTGAGGACTTCTCCCTGTGGATAATGTTATGCAATCTGACTATGTTGGCATGTCTGAGGTCCTTGAGCAGAGTCACTTCCCGGATGGCAGTGCAGGGTGCCCCCTCTTCCTGCTCCAGCCTGACCTCCTAGAGTGCCACAAGGCTGTCCATGAGCTTGCTTTTGCCTTGGTAAATGGTGGCTTAAGTACCCATGCCCAGCTTGTCCATCTTGATGTAGTTCTCCAGTTTTCCAGAGACAGTCTTGCACAGTCTGACACCACAGAGGCAGTGGCTGAGGGGCTTATTGAAGATGAGGCTATTGAAGGTCAGCTTCTCAAGGTGGACCTGGGGCAGCCAGATGCCAGCTAGTAGTGATGGATGCTCATTCAGGTCCTTAGTGGAAATCTTGTGCTGGGGAAGTTTGCCCACCTGCACTCTCACTGGAGACTGCACCTCATCCAAGGATGTGGCTGCAAAGCCTGATCACTTTCCCTGTCAGATGCCGTCTTCAAGTCAGACCCCATCTCCTAGTTCTTGTGTACAATCTCTGGTGCTGAGCTGAGTGGTCGGGTCCAGAGTGAAGTTCCCCAGGGACACCACGGTGGGGACCTCTCCAAGAGTACTGTTGCTGCTGCTGCCACTCTCATCCAGGCTTACCTTTTCAGGGGCTCTTTTGGACTTGTCTACTAGACAGCTGCCATTTGATCCACAGTGACCAGCGTGGTCGTAGGAGCAACCTCGGTGGACCTGAACTGCTCAGAGACCACTGGAACTCAAGCCCTGCGACCTCCTTCTCCTCCTGCACCCTATGGGTGCCAGTCCCATAAATCTCCCGCCTTAGCTGGAGTTGGGAGAAGCTAAGGGCTGCCGCTGGCTGAGGAGGAGGCAGCGGGATCCTGCTCAGCCTACAATGACCTTGGTCACCTTGGGCGATGCCCCTGGACTAGTGGGCACCAGGTTCGAATCCAAGAGCTCATGGCAGCTCATGGCTCAGAATCCACTGCTCCTGGAGACCAGGAAGAACCCAAGGCCCAACAGCGTCCCAACCAACCACTTCACAGGCTGCGCTCCTTGCCTCAGAAATTCTTAAATTATTATTTCTTTTAGGTTATAAGAAATGCACAGGAATATTCAGCAAAAGCCAGACTCTAATCTGACACAATCTATAGCACATTCATGTACAAGGGTTGACTTAAAAAGCTGTATTAACATATAGGGTTCTTAGCAATTTTGTCTAGCACATCTAAGGGTTTATTGCTTTGGGCAAACTCACTTCCATGTCCTTTAAGAGTGGCCTAACAATACCTGGCTCAATCTGTGTCTGAGGCTGAGGCTAAGAGGTAAAGTTACTAGTTCCAATGTATAAAAGAGTATAAATAAATAATTTAACAACTAAGTGACACATAGCAAAAAGATTATTCAACTTTTTCATTCAAGAATTAGGTTATACTAGAATTCATTTTTCCAGCACTGCAGAAGCATCATTTACATGACAATTGATATGCTAATTTAGATTCATCTAGGAAATCTGGAATGTGGCAATCCTTTGTTAACATAGTTGAAGATATTTTGTTAATTTGGAAGTTTGAAAAAAATTTTAGCAGGATGAAAACAAATTAACATACCTCTGGTATACACAGGAGAGACCCGGGAAGACTAACTCCTGAAAATTTGAGATGTGATAGACAATAGTTTTATTTTCTCTAAAATCAAACTTAAATTAGTGTGACATGAAAAAATTAAGGTAAAACAGATTAAAGAACTTTTCTCCTTGGAAGGAAGCTATTTGCCATTTAAGCAGAATATTTACCCCCTGTCCCCTAGACAGTTAGAAATTCTTTTATGTCTCTTTTTGAGAATGTGTAATTTAATTTTTTTGCTTCTAATATCAAAATATATCAACCTACCTATCAGAAATTTTCACATGCAGAAAGTTATGTCCTCACCATTTCTTTTAAAATTTTTGAATTTTAACCTTTTACAAATTCATATTCATCAAACTAAGGAGGCTTAGCTATCATGATGATACTTTCTTAGCCTTTTAAAAAGGGGTTACAGATACTCTATTTTTTAAAAAAAAACTTCCTTATTTATTTAAAAAAGGAATCAGGCTCATGTTAGCAGATTAGGCTCACAAAGCTGGAATTAAGAGAAAATAAATAAAATAAATTGGAAAATCTATACCTGCTCTAGAAAACAAGGGGAGCAACTGAAGGCCAAGAACTATGAGGCACTTCTAAAATACGGAAAGCAGACAGGTTCAAACTTTAAAAATCATATCTGGAAATGTGTGTGTGTGTGTGTGTGTGTGTGTGTGTGTGTGTATCCCTGTGAAAAGAGAAATCTGTTACAGGGAATTGGCTTAAACACTTACACAGTTGTGGGAGCTACGTAGTTAAGCAGTCTCTGTAAAGCTATTGCCTGCATTTGACAATGAAGCTTGAAGTCCACAGGGTAGTCAGTCAACATGGAAAGATCATGAGCAGGATGGAACCCACAAAAATTATCTAAAACCCCATGAGGAGAGACTAAAACCCGTGGCTATTCTGGTTTCTTCTGACATTGGTGACATGGGTATTCTGCAGAAGCTGGGCTCTGTGTTACAGAGCTAAACATGCACACCTGGTTCAGGGGTCTGAGAACCAGAAGGATGATCCACAGGAAGCTAGAACAATTGCTGCATGCTGTGTGCCTATGCAATGCATTGGGCGATCAGTAACAACATGTGTGAGCATCCTAACTACAACTATTTAAGACAGGGAATTCTGGGAAATGTAGTTCAGCTCAGTCAGGTTAGTACATTACAAAACATCACATCCAGGAAGAAAAAAATGTATTTAAGTGGAAGCAGTGGCATACAAGATGCAAAATAAAGAAATCAGTGAAACAGATTATTAAGTTTAAATGTATTAATATTTTTAAAAAATTCAAAAGCAATAAAAAATTGGAAACAATGTTTTAGAAGAATGCAATATATGAAACCACAGGAGTAAGGCAGGTGGGAGTAGAGGGAAAGAAAGGAACAAAATGTTGCTAAGATTCTGCTGTGATTGAGGGAAAGATGTAGAGACAACTGAAACATTCTTTAATAGATGATTGGATATGGATCACAGTATTCTTTTTTGCCTATCTAGTAATTTTTATTGGAACCTGGATGTTATGAATATTATGTCATTGAGGTTTAAAAAGGTTTTAAAGGAGTGTTGAATTTTGTCATGACTAGTAGGCAAATTATTTGTCAACCACCCTGATGCTAATTTATAAGCTTTGTTAAGGAGGGTTTACAGTAGCCTTAACTTGAGGCTACTTTAGCACTATTACTAAGATGCAGCATTTCTGTTCTCTCTATCCTATGCTTCATTTTTTCAACTTTATCTCTCCATTCTAGCTAGTTAGACAACCAAATATCTTCCAGTCTCGTGTGAGCTCTGGGGACTTTTCAGCTCACAGCTCCTTTGCAAGTCCTCGTGAAGTTCTCCTGCACTGCACACGCACAGCTCAGCATTCAGCCAAAAATTCAGATTCCTGGAGCTCTAGTTCTGCACAGTTTTAGTTTCCTCAGGATTCGGCCTAGCAAATTCCATTCACCTTGGCATCCCCACACTCAGGTTCCTGTCTCTTTAGCTCAGCACCACCACTGTGGTCTGCTTGGTCCTCCCTCTCTGTGCTACGATCTGGAAAGTCCCTCTTCTGTGTTCCTCTGGTGACAGGTCATTAATTTCATCTTATTTGTTTCATTTCATTTGGATTACAGTCCTGACTATTTACAATGTGTAAAAACTCTTGTTATGGATATTTTTGTTCAATTTTGTAGTTGTTTATGGCTAGTTGAGTACCAGTCAGTTTGTCATGCCTGAAAGAAGAAATCTACATTTTCTTTTGGTTCTATCATTAAGCTTATGAGTCACATGAAAAATCCCCTGTACCAGTAGACTTTTAGGTACACGAACCAATACATTTCCTTTTTATTTTAAGATCATGTGAGTTGGATTTTTCTGCTGCCTACATGCAAAATTTGTGTGTTACATGATACACTATATACAGAGTTGGATTCACAGCCCCAAACTGAAATGTTTTTATAGTACTCTATTTTTCCTGCTACATTTTCCCAAACTGATCTTTAGCAATGCAAGCATTGTTCTAATTCACTTCATTTACCTTCTATACACATTTACTGAGTACCTAAATATAATTCAGATGCTATGTTAGACTCTCAGAGGTAAAGATAAAGTTCTTGCTCTCAAGAAGCTAAGAGTATGCTAAGGGAAATTTACATAGAAGCAAAAACAGGGGATTGAAGTGCATCCCCAAAATGATATGTATCAGTCCTAACTTTTGATACCTGTGAATGTGATTTTATTTGGTAATAGATTCTTTGAAGAGCTAATTAAGTTAAGATGAGTTCATACTGAATGAGAGTGGGACCTAATCCTATGACTGGGGTCCTTATAAAAAGAAGTAAGTTTGGCCACAAATACACAGTGAAGAGAATGCCATGTGAGGGCAGAAACACAGACACACAAGGGAGAAGGCAACTAAAACAGTGAAAGTAAAATAAATAAATAAATAAATAAATAGCTGAATATATACCTTGCAATCATCAAAAAAGGCTAAATTATATATTAATAAAAGAAGTTAATTTGAGGAGGAATATTTCATGAGGAAAGGATTGATTTCACAGGAAAATGCAAACATCCTAAGTTTATATGTATCTAATATCATAGTTTGAAAATATGTAAAACAAATTTGAAACAGTTGGTTTCCTTTTCATTTTGATGATGTTTTCTTTAGTCACACAGAAGCTTTTTAATTTGATGTAGTCCCATTTGTTTATTCTTTTCTTTATTTCCCTTGCCCTAGAGGATGTATTGGTAAAAATATTGCTTTGTGGTATGTGTGAAATTTTACTGCCTATGTTTTCCTCTACAACTTTTATGGTGTTGTGGCTTATGTTTAAGTCTTTTATCCATTTTGAGTTTATTCTGGTGTATGGTGTAAATAGGTGGTATATTTTCTCTTTTTTCCCCCTTTCTTTCTTTTTTTTTCATTTACTATTACAGATCTCCCAGCATCATTTGTTGAAGAGGATATTTTTACTTCATTTTATGCTTCTTTCCTGTTTATTAATTATTAATGGACCATAGAGACAGGGGTTTATTTCTGGGTTCTCTATTCTGTTCCATTCATCTATGTCTTTGTTCTTATACAAGTACCAGACTGTTTTGTTACAGTGGCCTTGTAAAAGTTGAAAGATTTATACAATCTGAAGAGAAACCAGAGGATACAGTGCCTTGTAATATAGTTTGATATCCAGTATTGTAATTCTTCCTATTTTGTTCTTCTTTCTCAAGACTTCTGCAGTTACATGGGGTCATTTTTGGTTCCATGTAAATTTTTGAAATATTTGTTTAAAATCTGTGAAATATGTCACTGGTATTTTAATAAGGATTGTGTTGAATCTAAAGATTTCTTTGGGTCATATGGAAATTTTAATGATGTTGATTCTTCCAGTCCAGAAACATGGTATATGTTTCCATTTGTTTGTATCTTTCTTAATTTCTTTCTCTGCTGTTCTATAGTTTTCTGAGTACAGGTTTTTTGCCTCCTTGGCTAAATTTATTCCTAGGTACTTTATTTTTCTTGTTGCTATAGTAAATGGGATTTTCCCCTAATTTGTTTTTGATATTTTGTTATTGGTGTACAAAAATGCCTTTGACTTCTGAATATTGAATTTATATCCTGCTATATTGTGAAATTTACTTATTAGGTGGAGTAGTTTTTTTTTGTTGGAACCTATAGGGTTTCTATGTACACTATCATGTCATCTGCAAATAATGACCATTTTACTTCCTCCTTTCCAATTTGGATGCCTTTTATTTCTTTTTCTTGTTTGATCGCTGTGGCCAGAACTTTTAATACTACATTGAATAAAAGTGGTGAAAGTGGACATCCTTGTTTTGTTCCTGATCTTAGGGGGAAAGATTTTAGTTTTTGCCCATTGAGTATGATGTTGGCATTAGGTTTCTCATATGTGACCTTTACTATGTTGAGGAATGCTCCTTCTAGTCCCACTTTGTTTTTATCATAAATGGGTGCTGTATTTTATCAAATGCTTTTTCAGCATCCATTGATGTGATCATGTGATTTTGTCTTTCATTTTGTCCATGTGGTGTGTTATGTTTATTGATTTGTGAATATTACACCATCTTTGCATCCCTGGGATGAATCCCACTTTATCATAATGTATGATCTTTTTTATGTACTGCTGGATCTGGTGTGCCAATATTTTGTTGAGGATTTTAGCATCTATGTTCATCAGCAATATTGGCCTATAGTTCTCTCTCTTTGCTGTACCTTTACCTAGTTTTGGAATTAGGATAATACTGGCCTTATGAAAAGAGTTTGGGAGGCTTCCCTCTTCTTGAATTTTTTGTAGTAGTTTGAGAAGGACAGGAATTAGTCCCTCCTTAAATGCTTGGTAAGATTCATCTGTGAAGCCACCCAGTCCAGAGCTTTTGTGTGCCAGGAGTTTTTTGATTACCACTTCAATTTTACTAATTGTTAATGGTCTGTTCAGGCTTTCTGAATCTTCTTGATTCAGTTTTGGAAGATTACATGTTTCTAGAAATTTGTCCATTTCACCCTGGTTGTCAAACTTCTTCACATATTGTTCATCGTAATTTCTAACAATCCTTTGTGTTTCTATGGTATTGGTTGTAATTTCTCCTCTTTGTTTTCTGATTTTATTTATTTAGCTATTCTATCTTTGTTTCTTGATGAGCCTGGGTAAAGGCTTGTCTATTTTCTTTCTTTTTTTTTTTTTTCAGAGAACCAACTCCTGGCTTTATTGATTCTTTGAATTATTCTTTTAGTCTCTGTCATTTAATTCTGCTCTGATCTTGATTATTTCCTACATTCTACTAGCTCTGGGCTTTGTTGTTGTTCTTCTAGTTTGTATAGATGTAAGGTTAGGTTGCTTATTTAAAACATTTCTATCTTTTTTAGTAGGCCTGTACATTATGAATTTCCCTCTCAGGATTGCCTTCATTGTGTCCCATAGATTTTGGGTTGTTGTGTGTTGATATTCATTTGTTTCCAGAATCTTTTTTGACATGTTCCATGATTTCATTGTTAACCCATTCATTATTTAATAGCATGTTATTCAGTCTCCATGAATTTGAATGTTATTTAGTTTTTTCCATTAGGTTGTTTTTTAGTTTCAAGCCATTGTGGTCTGAGAAGATTCTTTTTTTTTTAAATTTTTTTAATTTTGTTTTAATTGTTGTTCTTATACAGTTTTCTGTTTTCTACTCCCATCCTGTCCCACCACCCCAGCCCTCCCCAGCTCCCATCCATTTCCACCCCCCCCCAGCTTTTGTCCATGTGTCTTTCATACTTATTGCTCTAATCTCTTCCCCTTTTCCCTGGATATTCCCATCCCTCTCCTCTCTTGT
>PVKU01006496.1:0-102586 GCA_004027475.1 Anoura caudifer
TGGTGCTGTGTTGTCAGCATGTGCTGGCTGGGTTTGGGAGCCAAGGGATGGAATTAAGAATGGCCCCATGGACCCTTATTCCCAGAGGTCCACTTAAAAGTATTGCTTCCCAAAGTAAGTGATTTCACTAGGGAAAGTACAAAGATTTTTATTCATTTTAACTTATGCCTCTAGCGAGATCAGAGGATAAAAAGGAATGGCCTTCTATGTGGGGAAATTAATCCTGGTAATCAGGAAAAAAGGAGGACTGTGCTATCACACAGTGTGGACAGAGGGAGATATGTGTGGCAGCCAAGCCACTCACTGGGGCATCTCTTGGCACTTTCTTGTCCATTTTTTTTTTAATGGTGAATGGTTGTGGCAGCAGCCACAACTAGAGAAGGGTGTGTTGGTCAGGGGCTCAGCTGTGAGTGAGTGGAGTTTCAGATGCAAAACAGAGGGGGAGGAGCACCAGCTGCAAGGGTAATAACGTTCTGTTGTTAAGTCCTATCCTGTCTTCCCTTTATTCCCCTGCAAAGAGACCCACCAGAATCCCAAAGTAGCTACTTCCAGAATTTAAAAACTTAGGTCCAGCAGTATACAAAGAGAACAATAGAGAACACCATGCTGTGCCACCCAATTCAGTCTGTTTCTGGGAATTGTCTTTGAAGAGAGTCACCTTTCTCAAGCCTCCTTTTGTGAGTGTGTGAAATGCATCCAGGAAGACTGCACGAATCGATGACTAGTTCATAAATGCTAAAGACAACTGACTTTTGTCCCAGATTCACAACTCACCCCGGGAAGTTGTTGTGACTGCATCATAGCCCGATTTCTCCCACACCCAATCTTTCTTTCCCCTTCCTTCTTAGGTTCTAATCCTGAGACAAGTCCTTTTTAAACTATTGTATGGTAATGTCTCAGAGTCTGCTTCTGGAGAACTTAACCTGGAACACAGAAATTTCTCTATTCCTTGCAAGTCTGACAGAACACACTTGGAAAACTATTTGGGACTAAAGAGGTTAGTGTTAATATCTCAATTTCTTTAATTGTTATATCTTTTGATAAAAGTTTAAAATGATAGCCAGAAAAGTCCTGTGCAGTTTTGACATGATAAAAACTTGAAATCTTTATACTTACTTTATGTTTAGTGTAACTCTATTTTATTGTAATATAAAATATATCAGAGTATTTATTCCTTATTAAACAAGAAGTCTAAGTTTTAAGTTGGTTCAGCATCTTCCACTTATGTTAAACTCTGTTTATTTATAATAATTTGTTCATAAATTTTGAGTTTTCTACATAGTGATAAGCATAGCAATATCTGCAAATAATGATAGTTTAATCTTTGGTCTCTCCACCTTCAGCACTCTCATTTAACCCCATGTTTTATGGCACTGACTAAGACTTCATTTGAGCTTTGAACAATACCAGTGTTGTGATTTTTATTCCATACTAAAAAAAATGCCTTTACAATTTATATATACATAGTAATAGTAGTAGTAGTAGAAGTGGTAATAATAATAATAATAATAAAAGTGCTTATTAAATTAGCTAATTTCCTTCTACTCATCTACTAAGCATTTTCTTTTTATTGTAAATACTCTTAATTATTTTTCTTTATATACATTAAAATAATTGATTTTTCTACTTTAGTTTATTATAGTAGTAATGTTAAGCTTTCCTTTTATTTCCTAGATAAAATATGTTTGATCATAATATATTTTTTTAAATGTATTGTTGGATTTATTTGGTGAAAAATTTATTTATTTATTTATTTTGCATTTCTGTTATGAGTAAAATAGTCCTATAACATCTTTTTTCTTTTCTTGTGCTGTCCTTTTTCTGGTATCAATGATAACTTATAAAACAAATCAGGAAATTTTCATCCTTTCAATTATTTGGAGAATAAAACATGTTTCAACATAGATTATCTCTAAGGTTTGTAATAACTGCATCATAAAATATATATGAAGGTATTTGAAGAGACTATATTAATCATCAGTTCAATTTTAGTAGTTATTTATTTATTTGAGTTTTGTATATTTTTTGCACAAATTTAGTATTTTATGTTTTTTCCTACCATTATCTATTCCACTAAAATTTTTAAATGTATTAATTATAATAGTTTGTAATGTTATTTTATTACTGTGAATATATATTTCTTTTAAAAAATCCTAATTTTTACTGACATGTTCTTTTTATTAATAAATTAATTTCCCATAATTTATTAGTTATATTAATTAGATTTTAGTTTTAAAATTTTTTCTATTGTCCTTATTCTTTGTTTTATTATTTTCTATGCTTTATAATTTTCTTAGTGTTCAATTTTGTTTTTCATAGTCTCATCTTTTTAAAAAAGATTTTATTTATTTTATCTTTAGAGGGGAAGGGAAGGAGAGAGGGAGAGAAATATCAATGTGTGGTTGCCTCTCGTGTGTCCCCTGCTGGGAACTGGCCTGCAACCCAGGCATGTGCCCTGACTGGGAATCGAACTGCCATCCTTTGGTTTGCAGGCCCGCACTCAATCCACTGAGCTACACCAGCCAGGGCAATAGTCTCATCTTTATCATCTCTTTTTCTTGAAGAGTTTGGTAGTTCTTGATTACTTGGTATACAAATATTTATGGTCATGTTTTTTCCTTCTGTTTTTGATTATATAAAATGTTTTTTCTCTACATGTTTTGCACAAATCAGACATTACATTTTTCTCCATTCCTTATTTATGTTTTGACTCAATAGATTTTTCTTAAATCCTAAAATAGCAAAGGTAATAACAAATACAATCTCATCCCTTCAACTTGTTTTAGTAAATAGCACATATCTCCTTTATTTAGAATACAGCAACCATTTACATTTGAAGAAAAAGTATATAAATATGGATTCTATATTTTTACTTAAATTATTCCATCTATTCAGATTCATTCTCTAATGTCTCCATTTAATGAACTCTGCTCACCCTTTATGATTAGTTTTACCTAACACTCATTTTTATTATGCATGCAAAAGTAATGCTTATTTAATTGAGAAACAAAAAATATACTATATAATTAAGTTTAGCTATGAGTAACTGAAAACTCAAAATTTTCATGTATTAAACAAGACAAAAGTTGATTTCTCTCTCATACAAAAATCTGGATACTTGACCAAGAGTTAACCTGACTCCACATTCATCATGGACCCTGGCTCCTTTGTCTCTGCTCTGCTGTTGTCAATATGAGCTTCCATCTGAAGGCCAAAGTTATCTGGTCTCTCTTCATTCATCAAGTCTTAATTACAGCCAGCATCATGGAGAAAGGAGAGATGAAGGAAAGGCCTACATATCCTTCAAGGATACTTTGCAGAACCTGTGCACCCCTCTTGCACAGGCAAAAACTTATCTGCCTTCCTAGCTGCCAGGAAATGTCTTTATTCTAAATGTTTTCAGCTAAAGATGGATAGAGGAGAGAATGGACATTGGGAACAAATATCATTCTTTGAAATAGTAAATACCCTTCAAGGCAATATATGCTGCTGAAGCAAATTACCAAAATTTTAGTGGCTTAAAACAACACAAATTTATTCTTACAGTTCTGGAGGACAGGAGTCAAAATGGGTTTCACTGGGCTGAAATCAGTGGGTTAGCAGGGCCTTATTTTCTCCGGGGGCTTTAGAAAAGAACCTATTCCTTTTCCTTCTCCAGCTTCAAGAGGCCATCCACATCCCCTGGCTTGTAGAACCCTCCCAACCAGCAGCCCTAACACCCGGACTCTGCCTCTGTCACCACTGTGCTTTTCTCTGACTCTCCTGCCTCTCTCATATAACATCCTCATGATTACACTGGGATCACAAACATAATCCAGGACAATCTCCCCAGCTCAGTAATCTTAATTTTAATCAAATCTGAAAAAAAATACTTTTGCCAATTAAAGCAACAACATATTCACAAGTTTTGGGGATCAAAACTGGAACATCTTTGGGAGCCATTGCCCAACCTACCAGAATATCAAAATTCAGAGACATATCAAATGACATTAATACTATAAAGTATTTTACAATGTAATGTCTTCACTTCTCAAATCTCATTTTCAAAAATTGTGAGTTGAGCAGAATATGCATGTAATCCTTATTTAAGACTCTATTTGAAGTATAGAGAAGTTAAGTGAGATTTTCAAAGTTACATAGTTATTAGTGAAGGTAGCACTGAAGTCTACATTTTGCTGCTTGAACACCTCCCTTGATGCTTATAGCAGTGGAGGTATAGAAATAAATAGGTGGGTATTTTCCTAATTCTTTTGAGGGTAGCCAAAGAGAGCCAAGATTTCTTACCGAGTAGAACATTTCACCTTTTTAGACTTCACAATTGTTCTTTCCCGATGGGAGGCAGATAGAAGCTGAAAAGAGAAGCTACTTTTCCTAGCTTTCGCTTCTACTATGGAAGAAATGCCTTGTTTTTGCCAAGAAAAAAGGGAGTCAAAAGTAGAAGGAAGACCTGTGCACACCAGGTCAGGAAATCCTTGAAACGTCAGGCTGTTCCTAAGGACAGTGGGTCATTGCTGTATTAGCCTGAACTGTTGAAATGCAAAAAGCGCTGATTGCACCACAAGTACTAAATACCCAGCAATGCTTCTCAGGCTTGATGGGAACTTGGTCTGTAGGACTCAGGTCTCAGATTTTGTTTTGTGCCTTGCTACTGAGTAGAAGGACTAATTTTTTGAATTAAGGTCTTCTTCCACCCCTAAGGTGATATCCTCTTAATTCTCTGTTCTTGCAGAATTCCTGATGCCCCAGTAGCTATTTCTCTCCACTGACTTCCACATTCTGTTTATTCCGCCAATTATTTGTGTTCAAATTTACAATTCCTTTTCTCTTTTTTATAAAAGTATAGCAATGTCCTCTAAGTGGCTCTACTTCTTTAATAATTTATCTCATAATCTACTTTATTGATATCAGGTTTGTGGTCTTTTAATGAGCTAAAAATTCATGATTCCTGAAAGAATAAAACAGATGCTCAGAAAAATCAGATTTTCAATCCACTGACCCTGAACAAAGGAGGACTCTCTTAGGAAAGTGTGGATACTATTTTGAAAGGATTTTTTACATGAGATTTTCAAATAGATTTTTTAACTCTCATATTTTCCCTTAATTCTTAATGAGTGATGCAGAATTAGACTATTTTCAACATACATAATCACCATGTTATCCATGGCAATTTGCAGTAAAAATCAGCAACTTTTTCTTGCTCTCAAAATGAGATGTTTGAGTGGCTTTTTATACTATGTGTCTTACAGAGAAAGTTCTCCTAACTTTTTTCCATATTTCTTGAAATTTTCTTTTAGGACTCTTCTGGGCCATGGGATTCAGCATTTCCATTACAAATCCATAAAGGCAGCCCAATAATCTTCCTTGCTCCAGTGAAGGAAGCAGGCAGTTGAGCAGTTTGTGACTAAGATGATGAACCATTGACCCACTTAATTAGCCATGGCATGGAAAAATAAGAGTTGGGGACTAGCTTCATACTTGCAGCAGACATTCATGAGTTATTGCCCTTTATTTTACAAAAGTTAGAGCAGAGGAATCTAACTGTCCTCTTGGTTAGATTAATAACCCAGCAGATCTGCTGAGGTACCTAGTTTAGGTAATAAGGAAGACCTTAGAAAAATCAATCCATCTTGACCAAAATTTCCTATTCTTATGAGTAAAACCAGATGACAAACTGCTTTTCTTAGTTTAAATATTAAACTTTAATCATCTCTTGCTTCTGTGATAGGAATTTCAGTTTTCCTTTCTGGATATCTATAGAGAAATATTCTCAAAGGGACTGGGTTTTTATTTGACTACTAACCAGTAATGATTTTTAAACAGCTTCTGTCAAACCCACAGGACTCAGTTAAGGTGACTGGCCTGGGAGGAGAGCTGCGCTAAGGGTCACAGTCATGAAAATGGCTGCCACTTGCATGCCAGGGCTGAGCCTGGACTCCCTCTCACTAGAAATTTGTAGTCTGCAAGGAAGCAGATTTCTAACAAGAAAACACAGGTAAACCCTGAAAAGTACACTTATTGTTTTTAACTTTTTAAATTATGAAATTCCATATTTATGATCAGATCTAAACTGCACGTAAAGATATAGTGTTAGAAGGAAATGTCCTCTTTTTTAAGTCTTTTCTCACTTCCCAGAAGTAACCTCTGGTCCAGTTGCTTATCTAGGTTTCTATAAGTTTTTCCTGCACACATAAGCATAATGTTTATGTATTTTACCTCAAAGGTATTATAATATGTATAGCATTAATAAGTTATACTTATTAGCAATATATTTTGAATGTCCATGTCAATACATACCGATCTATCATTTTCTTTTCAAAGCCTTCATTATAGATTATTGTAACTCATTAATGAATAATCTCATTAATAATAGCATTAGCAATGATTTTAATTTGTGCACAATTTCTTAACAGATGTAGTGTGGGTTTGAGAAGGAAGAAAAATACCAAAGAGAGAGAAACATAAGAGAGCTTGTAATAGAAGCTAAGATAGAAGTGTATGTTAAACCTGAAGGGCAGGTTCATTCTAACAAGGGAATTTTAAGGAAGCCTTAGAAGGGAGGCATACTTTGAGGCATATTTTGACAAATGAGTAAGACATTGCTGTAAAGAAATGGGGGAAAATCATTTCAGCATCAGCAAAAACAGGGGTAAATGAAGGGAAGGTTAATGCGACTGTTTGATTAGGGTAAAAAAATTGAGATGAAAAATAAAATTTGTGCAGTGTATGGAGAAGGTGCTGTGACTGATTAAAGGTGTTGAAAGTGGTTTGCAGAGTTTTGTGCTGGAGACTTTGCACTGGACAGTGCTCCCTGATCGGGTAGAGCAGTTGAAGTTGACAGTGATGGAATTGACACATTAAGTGAGAACAATGAATGTTATGCCATGTGGGAGATAGGCAACATACTCAAAATATCCAAAGCAATAAAGTTATTGGTGAAAATGAAAAATGTGTCTTATATTTTATGGAAAAAACTAAGTAAACTTTTTGGCTAACCCAATACTATTGATGGAAAAAGGAAATGTAGATTCAGGATTGGGGTCTTTCTATTTTGGGGACAGGAAGAAACAGTGACAGTTAACTTTGGGCAGTTTTGTCACTTGTAGTCTTCTTTCTGTATTGTTGCAATGTTCTTTGCCTAGGTAAATAAAAGTTTGGGAACTGAATGGTTACCAATACATTCTAGTTTTGTATTTGTCGTGCTACAACCTAATGGCATCGATTCATTTTGCAGAAGTTGCAGACATCTTTCAAGGGAAAACAACAAATATTTTATCCCCATAATACTGTTGCCTTCCATCTATATCATTCTTTATAATTAATAGAATAAAGATTAGCTCTAATTTTCACCATTATTGTATCTCTTAGTAGGATGGTGAGTATTGTAAACCCATTCCACACGAAGATAATGTACATTAACATTCCTTCAAAGCTCAGTTCCAATGATACTTTCTGGGAAATTATCATCTTTGAGACCTCCCTTCCCTAAACCACGCTGTAATAGCTTTCCAAAAAAATACTGCTTTGACCCAGTTATTGAGCTAGAGGCCCAGCCTTGACCCTGGCTAGAAGCCAGCCAGTTCCCCTTCTTGAGCAGCTGATTAAATTTATATCCACCACCATCTCCCTTATTGGGCTTACACCCTCTGAGCCACTATGCACCAACCTTAAATGCCCCAGTACCTGGCGTCGAACAACCAAGGGCAACCCCAAAGCCTCAGAGCCCTCTGAGGTTATTTGAATCAACCAACCCTAAGCCACACTGGCTGTCAGAGTGTTTCCCTTGCCTTCCCTCTTTCCTTTGCATTGTGACCTACTCAGGTCCTTCCCGAGTGGTCATGTGTGAAGTGCTGTGTTCTGTAAAACTCTTTTCTGTTTCTCTCCCTGAATGTGCATTTGATTTCACTATACTGTACCTTTCCCAAGGTTATATGGTTAAAATACAGGCTCATCTGGTTTGGGTAGTCCTTACTGATTATAGCATCATATGGCCCCTCTATTAAAGCACTTGTCACATTGGCTTGCAATTATCTGCTGAATTGTATTCTGTTTCACTCACCAGTGAGCTGCAGGAAACAGATTTATCTTTTGTCTCTCTAACTCCCATTTCTAGCACCATTCCTACCATATAGTGAGTGCTCAATAATAATAGGAATCTTTGAAACACAACATTGGTGCAATAGATGATCTACCCTATGGTCTTTAAATGATTCCCCTCCTGAAGACAATGAGCATTATTTTAGACAAAAACCATAAGAAATATCACCCTATTATGTTACTTTTTAAGTTAATAAGGGATACCCATGTGAGAGCTATAACATGATATACTACTTTCCTCATTAGGCTAAAGATTTAGTTGGAAATGTGTCATTTATAAAATGAAACACATTATTTCACTTATTTTACCTAGTCATTCTCTTTCAGTGTGATGGTGGTATAGATTCTGAAGAGCACACAAGGATCCCCTGGCAATGGTGAGGCATTCATTCTCTCAGAAGCCCGGAGCATTGGTAACTGACAGTGCGTAGCTGAGACCCTCTTTGGCAGCTGCTCGGAGCTGAAAGGAGCTGCCTTCTATGAGGTGGTGCCTGTGCCTGAGGTGTAGGCTGCTTCCAGTGAATGTGTGGTGTAGAAATGGGAAGAGTGACTACAAGGATGCACTGCTCTTGACTCCATGGAAACATCTCCGCAGTGTCCTCCTTGATCCAAAGCTCTCAGAGCAAACATCACCCCCCACAGGTGTTGTTCCTGAGCTTACTCCAGGGAACTCCTACAGGCTGTCTCAGAATCTTAATACTGTTTCCCAGAGAAGGCAGCCTAAGACATTTTCCATGAAATAAAGAGATGCACAATTAATTGTAAATATGAAATGAACACTTAAAAATTTCTTGAACCAATGCATTGATTTGCTTCATGCTTTTGTGAAAGACTAGATTTTGTAAGCCGTATCAGTAAATAATGGACATTCTTAGGTATTCTTAGGAGACTGATGTTATAGCACCCTTTCCCGCATACCCCCAGCTTTCTTGGTATACTGTAAAAAAATATTTAAAATAATCATTGATACCTATTAGTAAAAAATTATTTAAAATAATCATTGATACCTATTAAGAGAAAAACTACTTTATCCTAGTTACTTTTCATAGTGAAATGAACATTTTAAAAAGTTGCCAAACCTTTTAAAAAAACCCAGAAACATTATTTAATCTGTATGAAGTAGTCAAAATAATTGAAAATACATTTGACCTATAATAAATAAATAAATAAATAAATAAATAAACAAACAAACAACTCACAAAGGGTTTGAAATCTAAGGGCATGCACTGTTTAAAAAAATCCAGAAATAGTTTTAGCTCTCAACATGAGCCATATATTGCTATGTAGTTATTTTAATAGTAATATTTAATACTTTACTGGTTTCGTACTTTAATCATCTTTAATCATGCATCATTTCCTATGGAAAATCACATACACTTATGGATTCTTTTTCATCTTTTTCAATTCAGTTACTCCTTACTTCTAAGGCTTACAAAGTTAATGAGTGTGATCAGCTATAATGAATCTGACAAAAAAAAAAAAAAAAGAAAAGAAAAGAAAATTCCCAAACCCAACGATTTTGAGATAGACTGATTTTGTGTACATAGACTCCATTAGCATAAAAGGTACTTTTCTCTCATCTATCTATGTTCTTATTAAAGATGACCACAATATTACTGAGAAATGACCAAGGAAAGAGGGTGGTAAGAGAAGGAAGCCCATGTGTTTTCTGATAAGGGATAGTTAATTTGGGAAAGAACATTATAGAGTATGAAATAAGCAGGTAAAAAAGAAAGAAGAGAAATAAAATGGCATCATCAATCTATTCTGAGAACTGAAGTAGTTCAAATTCATTATTCTTTGCTAAACATGTTTTTGTTTGCTTGCAGTAAACTAGCTAACCTAGTGTTTGCCATTCTGGCAGAGAACAGACTACTGAAGATTTAGGTCTACTCTAGTTTAAAGTCAGATATCCATTTTTTAAAAGATTTTATTTATTTTTAGAGAGGGGAAGGGAGAGAGAAAGAGGGGAAGGGAGAGAGAAAGAGAGGAAGAGAAATATCAATGTATGGTTGCCTCTTGCACACCTCCTGCAGGGGACCTGGCTCTCGACCCAGGCAAATGCCTTAAACTGGGAATCAAACCAGTGACACTTTGGTTCGAAGGCCAGCACTCAATCCACTGAGCCACACCAGCCAGAGCAGATCTCCTTGTCTAATTGGACAACATCTTATAAAAAATAAGTAGACAAAAGAACTCAGAGAGTTCTATCTGTCACTTACCTGGCTGAAATGCTTTGCAGAACATTTTTATTTTTGCCTTCTAGCTCAGCTGTGCTTTAATGCTTATAAAATAGGTAACATTTTAAACTTGCTGGTTTGAAATCTAAAGAAGGCAGCCAGATTTCTAACTTTTGACCCAAAGGCAGAACAAATTGTTAATTACTATAATCAAAGTAGTTGTCAGTGGTTTGCCTTAAAATCCCCTCTTCCTTGTGATGAGGACCTTTATGCTAATGCCATCTATTATTTTGTGAATAAAAATAGATGGTTCAGGATGAACAGGTTTGTGCTCATTCTTCGGTTTTGCCTGTAGATTCAGAGCTACTTTTATTCTACAGCATAGTGGTTAACACGTGTGGCCCCAGAGTTGGACCTGGGTTTAAAGCCCAACTCTGTCACTGCAGTCTTGGGCAAGTGTAAGAACTTGTCTAAACTCGAGTTTCCTCCTCTCCAAAATGGGTGTCATTCCATCTCCCTTATAGTGTTGTTGTGAGGAATGAATGGGGATCATGTGTATAATAAACTTGGCTCAGTGTATGCCATGGAGTCCTCAACCTGCTTTGAACCCACTCAGGGACTCAGCATCTTCACATTTGGTGCCTCAGCTGAGAAAATCAAGTAATATATAGAAAAGGAATAATGATAGAGGTCAAAATAGCACCTGTGTTAATTGTAAAGGCCAGGCTGGAGGGCTATGGGAAAGCCGAGTAAACTTTCTAACCAAACTCCAGAATGAGGCCTATCCACCCATCCAGGCTCAGTCAGCACTCTATGTAGTCGCATTCTCTTAGCAGGGTGGTCTGTGCCCTCTGCTGTACCTCATGCCCCAGAAAAAGAGTGTAGACCTGATTAAGTCAGTTTTTCCCCCCAAATTTAGAATTTCAAGAGTGAGTCCCCCTTTCCAGGGATAAAGTGAGAAAGACACAGAGAAAGACGCAAAATTACATCCCTTCAGCTACCGTCACAGGGAGGAAACATCAGGCACAGGAAGGAGCGTAGAGTGAGCGCTCAATAAATGATACCTGCTATCATTGTGAACCGACAAGGATGTGTTTCTTTCTTTACTTAGTTCCAAGATGAGAAACACGTGGGAATTATTTTATCTCCTGTCTTTGTTTTTCTAATACAGATATAATAATTTAAAAAATTTAAATCAAAACAAAAACTTGAAAAAATAGATAAGAATAAAAGAAGTGAGGAGAAATTAAACTGTAGGAAATAAATCTACCCTAACATACCCAAAATACACATAACACAGGATTCAGAAGTGATTGCAATGTTACTGCTGGAATAATAAATTGAAGACCAATGAAGAAATGACACTGCAGTTAAAAGGAATGTATTTTTAACCTCTTGGGAAGTATCTAGACAGAGATATTACAATCTGATCTGACCTGAAAGGTACTATATTTTCATTTGTGATATGTATATTTCACAATAAATGTAATATTGCTTGGTGTTGTGAATACCCTTTATTTGATTTCCAATGCATATAGCCTAGGAGATGAACTGCATGTTTATTAGTGTGTGACATTCTTACATATTCCTTTCTCATCACTCTCTGCTTCCTATGCATCATGCTGATACTCCTATTCCTTACTGTCTCTACTGGGGTAAGAAGTACGTATTAATGGAAATGGTATTTTAAGGTATCTTAAATTTTTGTTTCTACAACAGAGATAGTAGTCTCTATGAGCCAATGACATATATGAAGCAGACAAAACTTATCAAATATTAGCTGATGAGTAGGTAATGATGCTCTTAAATTAAAGGTTATTAGAACTCAACTAATTAGAGATTCATGTAATGTTAGAAGAGTATAAATGACCATTTAATTCAGAAAATTATATTACATGAAGTTATGATTTATTTCACAAGATTTTTCAAAGTATTGATAAGTAATATGATACTATGTTATAGTAAGTTGTGTAAAAGTTCTCTGCAATAGGTGGGCCATCTCAAGGATGACAGACTCTATCATTCTTTTGCATTCTCAGTATGTTGTACAGTGCCCAATACAGGGGAATTTCCCAAATATTTGTTGAATGAATATTTTCTGTAGATACTAGGCATTGGTTAAATAAAAAACCTTAAGTTAAGACTATCAGTGTCAGTAGGGAGGTTCTGCTCTTATTTATTGATAGTTACTTACTCATTAGACATTATTCATATATGATAGCCTATACTTGAAGATATATTCTTCATGCAATATTCCACACTATCTTTTATGCCTACCAGGCCCATGCTTATGACACATCAGGTTTGATATCTCAGAAAAGCACATTCGTATTTTTTTCCACCAATTTTCAAAATAGCCCTCTGGCTTTCACTCAAATTCAGATAATTTGGAGAAGGAAAGATCTGAAAAAACCTGTCAAACATAATTGTAGAGTGCAGCAGTCCTCCCAGTGATGGGATTGGTTCTGTGGTTATTTTTGAAACACGCCTGCACTAATATACAGTGCTTCTGTATTCAAGTACTTCAAGATATTTGCTTTTTATGAACATTGGTGAAATTTTCCCCTTTGTGTTTTATATTGGATGAGCACAGTTACTGACTAAAATTCAGAAGGATGTGAGATTCTAATTGTGATTCAAAGATACTCTAAATGCATTTAAATGAATACTGTAACCCTTTCTCTGCTGCTTACTCCAGTTTTCCCCAGGTCCCCCTGAAAGCATAGTGATGATATTAGAGCCATATTTTACCCACTCCTTTGCAAAATGGAAGACTCAGTTGCAAATCATGGTTATTTCATGATGTCTTCATTAATGTTTTAGTGTCATATCATGATGGTTTTATGATGTCATATCATTATTTCCAGTTCCAATTTGGGTGTTTATTACAGATACCTAAATCCAGGACATACCATGACATTAATGGTTTTTTGCAATAGCAACTTGTGAAAAATAGTCAATATTGGAGAAGGCTACATATTTGGAACATAGGTTTATATTTTTTCCTGTCTAAAATTTCTGATTTTTTCTCCTTTGTTTTGTGTTGTGCTTGCACAAGTTACTTAAAAAGTTCAAAGACATCTTGCCTGCTAATAGGATCACACCTAATTCATTTAAGGGAGAGACCTGATGCCATTTTTAAATACCTTTAAGATCCTCAGGACAGGGTCCACCATCATATTTTCAATCATAAAAGTTATTTCACATTGACAATATTATTTCATGTGCCTTTTTTTCACTTCATATGGCCTGGAAAATTTGGTGCTAGACTTTCTAGATAATATGAAGATGTAGAATGTTCATAGCAAATGTTCATTTGCTAGTAGAATGTTGCCTTTTTCTCTTTCTGAAGGGAGCTTATAGTTTTTAAGTATTGAAACAGCTTCACTAGTACAAATGCATGTTATTGGAATTCAGGGAGCATTAGAAGGATGTGGTATAGCACTCTGGAGACAAATGACAGAGGGTACCCTTTTATATATAATGCTGTGATTGAGTTATTAAATACATAGAGAAAAGAAAAGGTTGAGGAATTCTAAAATCAGTGATGGCAAGGGAATTTTGGTGATTTGTCTCAAGGGTTAGCCATTGGTTTGCATAGGTGGAGTAGGTCGTAAAGTAGGAAAGTGTGTTTGAAGGATGGTGAAACATCCCAACTTAGATTTAACTCTGTCATTCATCCTGATAGGGGAGCTTCTCACATTATTCAGCCCTTGAGATCAAGGCACTGTTGGTTTCTGATAAAACATGCATGAATCAGGGAAGGGATACATATCAAATAATTATGAGTTATTAATACCACTTTCTTTTATTTGTTTATCAGAAGAGAAAGAGCAAAGCAAAGAAGGTATTTTCCTGGAGGAGGAAAAGAATTCACAGCATAGTTGAGCAGTCAGTTCTTAAGGTCTTACCACTGTGACATACTTAATGGAAATGCCCTAAAGCAAGACACGATCCTGTGTGCACAGCCACAGTTCTCTGCAGTTTCCTGCCTCTTATCAGTGATTCATTCCATCCCTTGCTTGGAAAGGTGGCAGAATGTCTTGTTTTTGATCCAGGCTCTGCAATTAAGCAGCTTAGGCTCAAACCTCAGCTTTGCCACTTTCTAGCTGTGAGTTGTGAGTAAATCACTTAAACTCTTTAGGTTGTAGATTTCTTAGGTAAAATAGGCATAGTAATTGCACCTTCCTCATGCATTTATCAAGAGGATTAAATGAGTTAATCCATGAAACACACAACGCAATTGAGCAAGTCCTCAACCAATAGCTGCTATTATTATTTCATCATATTCCATGGAAGAATGTAAATTAGAATGTAAGTCAGAGAGATTGTGTTCACACCATATCCGTGTAATACGATGTCAGCTATAAAATGCAATTGCTTTATAAGTAATAACTGTGCTGCCAGAATTTAGCAAAAGCAACGCCTAGTTCAAAATCACTTTCACTGCCCTAAGCATCACTGGATTTTATGCTGGAATTTCTAAAAGACTATTTTTTTTTTTGCTTGTAAGATTCTCTGCCTTTTTAAATTTTAGTGTTGGGTATAATATGTTTATATTCATGACATGAAGTCTCTTATAAAAAAAGTAAAGAATATCTTCCTTCTTCCTCACCCTCTCCTGATAAGTCTGTTTCTTCAGTTCAGGAGCAAATTGGATATAAGGTTTGAAGAAAGAGTTGTGATTTTTTTTGTATTTCTCCATTTTGATGTAGTCCATATGTGAAAGAATAAAAGAACTTTAGCTCATATTGCTCCTAGTCCTTCAACCTTTACATCCATAAATGTTACTCCATAATTCTGCAAAATAATAACATTTAAAAAAAAGGCAGACTGTTCAAACACTGAATTATCTGTGAGACACAGCCAAGTTACACCAGCTGCACTGGCTTGGTTCCTACATCTGGGCTCCAAGGCACGCCCCGCCCCCTCCCCCCCAAAAAAATCTCCATGAACAGTATTTTAAGAATTTTGGCAATACACAGGACAAGGGGATTAAAAAAAAATCTTTGCTGAAAACAGCATTGGTGGAAAACAGTTGTTTGCTTGCCACACAGTTCAACAAGAGATTGAATGGCCAGCCATTGGAATATAAACAAGTATGCCCACAGCACTGTCCAAAGCCTCCATGTCCCTCTAGGAAAAGCCAGTGGACACAGTGACTGTCTCCTGGGAATCAGAGGCAGCAGTGGACTTAATAAAAACACAAAGCGTAAAGTAGATTCCCCGTATTACTCTTTTTTAGCCTAGTAGGAGATATTTCCCGATAGTCAGTATGATGTAGGATGTGTATGTGTCTGCAAGGAAGCTGTAACTTGTTTTATCCTGATTTTCTTGTCCCTTTCTTAAAATCATTAAATATGGCTGATTAAATAGCTTCCCTTGGTTCTCTATGGAGTTTTTTCTTGTTATATTGCTACATCCATTTTGTAGAAAAAGGAAAGGAGGAAGAGTTAAACAGCTGTACTCTAGCTTGTGTAGAAAATACTCTCTCTTTAGGAGCAGAATGATAGCTTAGGACTTGTAGTTAATTGGCGACATTTAAATTTTGAAGAGAAAAGGATTATAAAATAGTATGAGGAAGGCTTCAATATAGTTATTTATTTTTCACTTAGAAAGGTCAAGTAAACATTCCTATGTAATTATTACTAAATTCTTATTTGATATAGTGTTCTATTTCTCTATTTTAAGAACAAATTTTGTAGACCTTGCCCTTGCTATCAAGAAGTTTATAAATTGAAAGGATATAAAAAGGACAGAAAATAGGCAGAGTAGAATGTCATATCAGGATATTGATCAGTGTATTCAAGACATTTAGAAAGTTTGGAAAAATAAAATTTAGATGTTAGGGTACAAATGATCTGAGATAGCTATTTGAATTCCATGTACATAGAACAAGCCTATGGGAGAGTGTGAGGAGGGAGAGGTCTTTCTGGCTCAGAAGGACACATGGGATAAATGGCCTTTAAAAAGAGGGTGAAACTACTTTCCACAACATAAAGATTCTGGAGCCTGTACTAGGCAGGATGAACATGGTGACTGTCAAATAAAGATGTGATAAATTGTGGGCAGGGCAACAGTACAATGAGGAGGGAAGTAAAGCTCAGAAGTAGCTTTTTTACAGCATGTTTTATAAGTGTTATGTGATTGGATTATGTAACTGTGGCAAACAAGAGACTGTAAATCTGAAATCTTTAATACCAGGTGTTATAGTTTAAGTGAAACTTTATTATGATAATGAAGGTGCTCAAATGTTAATATTTCCCCCATTTATTGTCCTCCAGATTAAAGGAAAATGAAAAGCTGCAAACCCACACTTCTCAGCATCAGTGACCTAGCATATTTCTTACTACATGAAGATTGTTTGGACTAGTGAACATGAAGTTACCACCAGGAGGAGAAACGGAAGCAAAAGCAATGGCAACTTCTACATTTTCCTGTTTCTTGGATCAACAAACACCCTTTGCACTACTTGTTTGCTATCTCTGTGGTAACAGGGGATCAAAGAAATATTCTTTGAGAATAGACACGAATGCTTTTAATACTATCTATGGGTAGGAGGAGCATCTTGGACTAGAGGAGTTGTTCATTCATTCATTCATTCATTTATTCATTCATTCATTCACTCACTTTCCCTTCACTTATTCATGCCAGTCTTCAAACCTTGAATCGGCTTTTGAGCTCTGTCTGGCCTATTTCAATATTTACAGAGTCAGGTGAGGAATTTGTTTTCTCAATAAAAAATAATAGGTATCATTTAAGCAGTTCTTCTAATCCTATCTCATCCATGTACATCTTTTTAGAACAATCAGAAAGTATCTTTTGCTGTCTTGCCATGTGAACCTGTCCCTTTTTTGGCAGGAGAAATGCACTATTGCCTGCTCTACTATGAATTGCTGTATAGCAAATCAACCTCATCTTAATAGCATTAAATGACAATTAACATTGTCACTCATAGTTCCAGGGGTTGACTAGGCTCAGGCTGGTGGTTCTTGCTCAGTCTCCCATTTGATTGTAGTTAGATGATAGCTAGGGCTGGACTCATTTTGAAGTCTTCTTCTCTTGCATGTCTACCACCTGAGCTGGGAACAGTTGACTTCCTTGGGCATATCTCTCTCTTTAGGTATTCTTCATATGATCTCTCCATCATGGCAGGTACAAAGTAGCCAGTAGTATACTGTAACTCAGTATTTAAAGGTGTGTGAGACCTGATAGGAGTCAGATAGCAACTACATCACCTTCTGTGACCTAGTTTTGGAAGTCAAGCAATAATATTAATATTCAGCAATCTATTTGTTAGAAGCAAATAACTAAGTTCAACCCATGTTCAAAGGGATAGTAATTAGGTTATGGGAATTAAAGGAAGGAGGGTCAAAGAATTTGTGACTTCTAAGTTTTCATCAGTCTATTCTCCTTCCCATTCTTCATAGAAACACTAATTCTTTCTTTAAACATCTACCACAAGCACCATATTTCTTTGTTTCCATTAAAATATTTTGCTAAGCATCCAATTATTGATGTAAGTGTTCTAGGAGTACATGAAACAGAGTTCAGGGATAAATACATAACTCCTATTTCTACTGTCTGTGGCAAATAGAAAATAAAGCACTGATCAAGGCCACTCATCAGTATTCAACAAACATTTATTGAAGATCTGTTATGTGTTAGACACTGTCCTAAGCTCTAGAAGATGCTTAATGCAGAGATGAATAAGACTCACTTTGGCACTCATGATACAATTTGTATGATGACTATGGTGAATTAGTTTAATTAAGATGCATACACCAGTCCACCAAGAACACTGTCCTCCAGACTTCTAGCAACTTCCATTCTGTCCAATCCAGAGATACCCAGTGGCCAAATGTAGCCTTCTTGTAACCCAGTGTAAACTTATTGATATACTTTGTTCAACTGATTTCTTTTACACCACTTGCTGGATTATCTTCTTCACAGCCTTCTCTTTCTTATTCTCCTTTTCTGCCTCCTTTTTCTCTTAATGTTGGAGTGTCCCAAGGCTCAGTTCAGGATTGTCCTCTCACTTCTCTCTCTACTTGGCATCTCATGGCTTTTAATCTTATCTATATAGACAAATGACTCCCAAATTTATTTTTCTAATCCTGGCCATCTTATACACTCCTTAGTAAATTTTCCAACTGCCTACTGCCTCCAGCTGCCTACCAGACAAATTAATGGTCCAAGTTTAGCAGATCCAAAATAGAGCTTTTGATTTTCCCATCACTCAGACCCACTCCTTTCTAGTATTCTCCATCTGACTTAATAAGATCTTTTTGGACCCCTCATGCAAAATGTGTAGAGACACAATTGATGACTCTTTTTTCTCCTAATCACCAAATAAAATCAATTGGCAAATTCCCCTGGTACTATTCTCAAGATAGATCATGATTGGTGCACTGTTTCCTGCTAATTCTATTGCCACAGCCATCATCTACTCACTATGGGCAGCACCTACAGCATAGTGGATGTGCAATAAGCCTGCTTGAGTAAATAAATACATACATGAAGTACAAGAGCAACATAAGGATGGTATTTGTTCCTGTTGTGTATGGGCATGGCATTGTGAAGTAGGGAGATTATAGTATGAAAGTTCCAAGTAGAGCAGGAGTAAGGAAAGGGTCTAGTCTTCTTTGGTGAACACTGGAGACCTTGTGAGCAGCACTGGGCTTGGGCAGCTGTCTGAATCACAAAAGGAATCTTTTATAATACAAACCTTCAACTGAGTAAATTAGTAAAGAGATGTTCTGCTATGAAACAGGTCTTTTAAAAAAGTAACAAGAAAACCAGGAAAGTTGATGTTAACAGTTAAAGCTGTTTTTCACCTGTGCCTGACAAATGTGAAATGACTTGAAGATTTAAGCTCTTGCTCTCTCTTTCCTTATTGTGAATTTCATTCATTCTGTTAAGGTAAAAGTTATTTTCCTTTTTTCTTCAGTGTTTTGAAGGCACATTACTTTTACTCTCATTTGCCAGAAAGCATGCCTTTAAAAAAAAAGTAAATAAGCCTTTTAGCTTAAAATGGCTTTATAGAAAATTTCCTTGGTAGCTTAGTATACTGATACCAAAAAAAAGCAAATATCTTTCTGTGTCTTGTCACTGTCATAGAAATTAATCAAACTCCCCCAATTCTGAGAAGCATGTGACTTGGTTTTCAATATTAAAAATTTATTTTGAAGGAAATTATGTATTCAGATCATTTTTATTTTCTATGTAGTGCTGCAATCAGTTTTCAATCTTTATTGTTGAGAACATTTCTCTTGCTCCTTTTTTTACTTTTTTCTTTTTTAAATAATTTTTAAAAATGATTTTATTTATTTATTTTTAGAAAGAGGGGAAGGGAGGGAAAAAGAGGGAGAGAAACATCAATGTGTGAGAGATACATCAATTGCCTCTCACACACCCCCTGGTGGGGACCTGGTCTGCAACCCAGGCATGTGCCCTGACTGGGAATTGAACCAGTGACCTTTAGGTTCACAGGCTGGCTCTCAATCCACTGAGCCACACCAGCCAGGACTCCTTCTTGTTTTTTCTTTTAGAACTAATCTCAACTTTTCTTTCTCTCTTTCTCTCTCCTTCCCTCCCTCCCTCCCTCCCTCCCTCCCTCCCTTCCTTCCTTCCTTCCTTCCTTCCTTCTCTTTCTTTCTTTCTCCTTTCTTTTTCTATTTATTTAATTGTTGTTCAAGTACAGTTGTCTCCATTTTCTCCCCACCACTCCCCCACCCCACCCATCCCATATATTTTAAAAGAAATATATAACAATACACACATGTATATATATGTATGAAACATTTTAATTGCATTTTGTTCTGATTACCTGTTTGAAGCTTTCAAGAGCACTTTCCAAAGGTTTTATAATTAGCTGGAGAGCAAGGGTTGACTTAGTTAAAAACGTTCTTTTAATTTGCCTCCCTCAAGTGATCTACTCAAATTGCTTTATAAAAAACTTCTGGAGAGTCTGGCAACTATCCCATTGGAAACAATTTCTCTTGAGGAGTTCCTGTGTGGAAGATTAGTCCTAGGGCAGGTTGGTCAACATTTTCCTTTGCTTCTTACCTGAAGCAAATTCTTCACAAATTAGGGAGGGTTAAATGAAGTGAAAGGAGGTGGTTTGGAGATGGAAGAAAGTAACAGGACATCTTTAAAGACTCCCCCAAACTAGGCATTTACTTTCTCTTTCCTCTTCCATAGATGTCATAACAAAATAAATAAAATAGCTCCAGCCAATGAAAACCACTCTGTGAAATTGTGACTACAATATACATATTATGCAACAGAATAACCCAAGGTTCATACTGAGAATATTTAATTAAATGTAAATGACTAGTAAATAATAGAACTGAACTTTCCGTCTAGTCTGTTTGACTCCTAAGCCCAGAGACACAGGTAGGGACCTTTTTCCCTCCACTTCTTCCCTTCCTCACTGCTCCTTACCTTTGCAGAGTCAACATTCAGTCCCCAATGTTTTTCACTTTCACAAGTCTGTAGGGGCACAGGGCAGAGTCATTTTGCTTTCTAATGGGCTTAGGTGAGCTGTCTAAATACAGAATGTGCTAAGGACAGTCCTGGCTACCCAATTATAGTCTCCTTTTAGCTTTGGCCAGGGAGGAATCCCCAGAGCAAGTGTTAAACTTGGTCACCCACGCTACTTCCTTTCTTGGCCGAGAGTCAGACAGAGTGAATTTTGGAACTGGCATACAGTCTTATTCAGGAAATAATAACTGCCACAGCCCAAGCACTCAGTGTCTCAGCTTGGAAACTGAGCTCATGATTATTGCCCCATTTTATTAGCTTTGTTAGGATGTGGGCCTGGCTTCGAAATAAACGTGCCAGGTTTTCCTATAGATTGGTAATTCATGGCATGCTGCCTTTTTAAATTATAATAGAAACTCGATATATTAGTAGTTCTTACATGGAAATATTTTCCAGAGTAATCTCCTCCCCTCGAATAGTTAACAAATCTGAATTAAAGAAGCATCATTCGGGGAATGATGGTTCTGCCATCAACCATATGTGCATGATAAATTTTTTCAGGAGTAATATTATCCCCTGGAAAAGTTTAAAAGTAGTTCCGTTGGAGACAGTTTGGTCTAAATCATTGTAGTATCTTCCCCTAGACTATTTTGTAGCTGATATCACTTCTGGCATATTGTTAAGAGATGTGAAGTTAATTTCTTGAAAAACTAAATTTTGATTCTTGATGTTTCTTAAACAAAAGAAGCACAATACTTCATGACATATTGAATAATTGCAAAAATAAAAATGGCATAATGTGAATATATACATTTGGAAACCACAAATAATATTTCAAAATTGAAAGACTCAATGCCCACATTTTTTGAGAACAAGTGATCTTGGGAGGGACATCATTCGAATACAGGTGTATATTGGTATGAACTCTAAGCACTAGTAGATGCCTCAGTACACATAACTATGCCGTAAAGGACAGAACTACTTCTACTTTTCGACACTAATAAGTGTTGTTTCTTCCTGGTTGGCCTTAGTGATCTCTCTCACTTCTAAAATAATAATTTCCCTGCTTATTTATATGTGTGCATTCCTTCTTCATTTCCTGACTCCTAAGAACAAATGAAATTTGCTATTGCTTTTACTTCATAATGATCTCACATTTCACAATTATATATTTAGTATAATTATATATTTTTTACAATTTGATTGTATAATAATGATGTCTTGCATCATGGGTTCTATGGGTCTGTAATGTGCATTTTATTGACTAATCTATTCTCTATATCTAAAGGCAGTGTTGACATAGTCGGTACTCAATTAACACTTGTTAAATTAATTAACCAGTGAAGGAAAGAAAGTAACTATGGTCTGTTTGTCTGTCATCATCTCCCACTGGACTGAATACACTGTAGTTCAAAATTAATTCAACAAATATTTAGTGACCACCTACTATGTTGCAGACACTGTTTTAGGTTCTAAGGATGAAGCAATAAAAACAAGCATATGTTATAACCCTGTCCTCATGTAGTTCATAGGTATGAGGTTGGGGTAGAGATACAGGCATGAAAGGACCTTATAAATAAACACTGTATAGACAGTGATTAAAGATATAAAAAGCCCTGGCGGGTGTGGCTCAGTTTTTTGGAGCACCATCTGTATGCCAAAAGATTGTGGGTTTTATTCCCAGTCAGGGCACATACCTAGGTTGCATGTTCGATCCTGAGTCCAGGTGTGTACCGGAGGCAACCAATCGATGTTTCTCTCTCAAACAGCAATGTTTGTCTCTATTCCTTCCTCTCTCCTTTCTTCTCCCTATAAAAGCAAGGGGAAAAAATGTCCATGGAAACAATTTGCCCACAGACACAAATGTCCACATATAAATAAAAAATAAAAATAAATAAAGCTATAAAGAAAAAATATAAGATAATACATGAGAGAATAGTAGAGGCCTACTTTAGGTTTTAGGGTCAGGGTGTCTTTTCTTTGGCATATTTTATGCAGGTTGTTATTTTTTAGATATTTTTATGCATAGTCCTTATTTTTTATCTGTATGAACACAAGGGATAACATCGTATACTTCTTTGATTATTTCCAGAGTTTGAAATTCAGTGCTGACTATACGAAAATCACTCATAAGAACTACTATGTTCTTAGTAGGCTGTTCGAATTCTTAAAAACTTAAGGTATAAGTAAACATCTAGAGAAACTTCTGCCTGTAGACTTTGCTAATAACTGAGCTTGGCCAATAATCTAAGTCGCAGAAGGTTATTTTTAAATGGAATCTCTTGGGACCTAAGGGTAGCTTCACTGGACTTATTTCAAGTCAGAAAATTACAGGTCATCTAAATGAGCTGTGTTATTTCCTGTTATTCACATGTATAAACTCTTAAAAGCACTAACTTTTCTCCTAAGTTAATTGAAAGTGACTCTTAAAAATAGAATCTTTTAGAGTTTTCTTTAAAAGAACCGCGTTTTAGGACACAGCTGATATAAGGAACTGAAAATAATCATTTGTTATATTTTTTTCTCTTTTGTGTCACATGTTAAGATAAAATTCACTACTAGACTAAGACTGGCCGAGATGAACACTAATCTGAGAGAAATGAGAATATAATGATAAGAAGAATTGATTGGAAGGTGAGAGATTCTGGGCAGGGAGATCAGACACAGGTTTTCCTGTACAGAAAAAAAAATGTTACCACTCTTATACTCATATGTTAGATTCTGTTGCCATAGTACTAATAAATATCTTTTAAATAATTAGCAGGAATAGAATATCTTACAGTTCTTTATTTTTCTTTTGTAGTTTGAATTCCTGAAAAGCACAAAATTTGCTTCTTATTAGCTGGTCAACAAAGACCACCCATATAGATTTTGCACATTCTTCTTGAAATTAGATTTATTAGATATTTTCTCTTTAGAGCATTTCATTTGGATAGCAATTTGTAGTATTATTGCTTATAAATATAATGATGTAGGATATATACATAAATTATTAGTAATGTATAATCTATCAACTGTAATTTCTCCACTAGAAGGATTAGAGTAAAAATATATCTCTGGGTAATATGAATGATGTAAGATGGGGGAAAATTTCCATTCTCAAGGTTGGGAATAGAGGTCAGCAATTCCAGATAGGCTTCCAAACCCAGATGACCTAGTTAATTTTATTTCAGAGCAATGAACAGATGGTGAATGTTCTCTGTCTCTCTGGCATTAACGTGCACTCTGTCACCATCAGACGTAACGGTGGCAGATGGCAGTTGCATTAGCAAACATTCAGTTCTCTCCCCTAAATTCTTCCCCCAGGACAGAGGAAGGCCTGGCCATGGTTTGCAGCTGACTCACACTATAGCTACCCCTCCAGAGAATTTCAAACCACCGGAAGCCCTCAGTAATGTGGATTTTCCTGTTCATCATGGCAAGAGGCACAGCTGGGAATCTTCAAAGGCTTGTGGTAGATATTATGGTCTCAGTGTTAAACCAGTCAGTGCCACCACAGGTCCAAGTTGAGCATTTCTATGGGATGAGGGGATTTTTCTCACCCTTTTGTGGAAAAGTGCCTGGATGTATAAAGGTAAACTTTCTTAGCCTCTGGTGCACTTTTTCTGGATAGAAAAGCATCTAGCCATATTTAGCAGAGTGTTGTCTAGCAACATGAATCATTTAATGCCCTTCTTGATCTTTAGAACATTGAGACATCACTATAAATTAGAAAAAAAATTAAATAAGATCTTTTTTGAGGGGAGTAGTCTAGATGAGATTACTTTACAGATGCACTCATGTATTTGTATTTCTACGAAAACCTTAGTGACATCCTAACTGCTGCACATCTAGAAAAAGACTAGCGCTTAACTTATCAACCAGCTCTCCCTAAAACATCCTATTAGAGCTAGTTCAAACTGTGAAGATGCTGTCTTGGGAGATGAAGAAAATTTCAGAGAACTTAAAGGGTATCCTTTGTTTTATAGGAGTTTACAGGGTTCAGAAAATAATCCAAGTGTAAGAATATGGGTAAGGGATTTATTAAATCATTTGTTACTGTTTTATAGGCATATATTTTTTGCAAGATGTTAAATTCTTAACTTTTTAAACATTCCCTTTGAATTCTTTAAAAAGACTTTTAAAGGGAAGTTTTAGGTTCATAGACAAATAGGAAAGAACAGAGATTTCCCATATTCCCCTGCTCCCACACATGCATAGCCTCCCCCATCATCGACATCTCCCACCAGAGTGGCATATTTGTTACAATTGGTGACCTTATACTGACACATGACAATCATCCAATGTCCATTGTTTACATAGGGTTCACTCTTGGTGTTGTATATTCTATGAATTTGCTCAAATGTGCAATGATATGTATCCATCATTATGTCACAGATTATATATTTTCACCGCACCAAGAAAACCTGGGTCTGCCCATTCCTCCTTCTCTCATTCCTAACCCCTGGCAGCCACTGATATTTTTATGGTCTCCATAGATTTGCCTGTTCTAGAATGTTGTGAACTTGGCATTGTACAGTATGTAGCCTTTTCAGATTGTCTTGTTTCACCCTTTCAAGTTTGAAAATTCTTATTCCTGAAACAATCATTGACATGCAAAGCCCAAACAAGAAAAATGTGATTGGTGATATAAATTGCATGCGTTCTACAATGCAAATTCGCTATAGTCCCAGCCATAATCCACCCTGGAAAAGATCACTTATAATATGTCTCTGAGTTAGGAATTAAAGAAAATAAGAAATGTTGATGACTTATCATTTGCTTCCACCTGAAATGTGTATTTGTGATAAAATTCCTTTGATATTATTTATGGTGACTGTTCACTAGCTGATATAAAATGCTTAACAGTAAGCCAAAATCTCTGGCGGGCTCAGACCTTGCATTGCTGATAAGCAATACATAATGATTTTAGTAGTTTAAGTAGTAGTGTCTTTATTGGTTATACCACTCATGGACATTATAGTCATATATAATCTTTCAAGAGCAAATAGTTGCCTTAAATGTGTTGACAATCTATCAAGATAATTTAGGACATAGTGATGGGCTAAAAAAAATGGGAATCATTAGATAAAAGCTTTAGGGTAGGCACTCTTTTAAGGTTTAGCTTCCTAAGGTTATATGGATGAGGGCATAATATTTTTCAAGGAATAATAGAATAGAGTCATCTAATTTGATGGATTATTTTTTTGTTTCTAGTGATTCTTAAATATCTCTTTAAAATCTGGCTAGGAAGCTAACAAAGGCACCTGGGGCACCATCACACACATTTGACTTGATATTGACCTAGAACGTTCCTCTAAGCAAGATTTTGATATGGGGTTTCTGAAAAACTTGAATTTAAAGGAAAATTAAACCTCGATGATTTGTTAAATATAAGTAAGTACGGAATGCACTGTGGTTCTGGTGATTTCTGAATAGGATGATAACTTAAGTATATTCTGATACCTTTGGAACTGCAAGTTTTGTTTTATTTTACTTTGTTTCTGAATTATTCATATGAGTGCTTCAATGCTTTGCTTTGATATCCTTTAGAGGCCTAAGTTTATATTAATCTCATGAGAATGGTGCCAACTGTATTTTTTTTCTGTTGGTTTTGGAGGTGCTTTTGGAATTTATAAATATTTAAATATGTAGAATCATTGAATTGTAGAGTAGGTATAGAAAACTCATCCAAATGTGGTAAATCTCACAGAGTTTGGGACTTAAACAAAGTCACAAAGGTAGAATCAAACTGCACTAGAACATCCATCTTTAATAGCCAATGAGTAAAGCAATCCTCGGTACTGACACAACTAAACAGTAAAATTAGCTATCCATGGAATTCCTGTGAATAAAACCTGACATGTGGAAACTAACATTTAGTTATCTATCTCAAATGATTGCCTATACAGAAAATTTTACACAATCCTCTTTATCAAAATTAAATACAATGGCTAAAAAGTTCTACTACCAGAGTCTTGAAGTCTTTCCTGCCACTAGAAAACTCTTAGAAAATAGATACTAATACTTTAGATAGCAATTTTCAACCCGTTTTATCTCATGGCACACATGAACTAATTACTAAAATCTTGTGATGCACCAAAAATATATTATATTTTTTGCCAAATAGGTACAATTTTGATTAATTCACACCAGATGGCTATTGTGTTGGCTGCTGTCTTTTTTTTAAATTTGACAATCTAAGGAAAAAGAGGTCAGTGCCCCTCACTAAATAATCAGGTAATGCATGTTTTAAAAATTCCTGCATCACACCAGTTGAAAATTGCTCCTTTAAGCCACTGTTTATTTTTATATCATCCACAAGATGATATAAAATCTTATATCATTGAATAATTCCTTTACTGCATAAGAGGAAAAGATACTTGTGTGGATCCTGGAAAGCATCTTGGAGATAAGAAGAACCAGAAGGTAGGCCTAACTTAAAAGACAAGACAGTGAAAGGCAAACTTGCAAACTTTCATCTTTCCCCCATCTCCCTAGGATCTGTGTAGGTGAATAGAGGAATAAAATAAAATTGCTTATGAATTATATAAGTTTCCAGATACTTTGCTAAATGTTGTTTGTTATGTTATTTCATTTGATTTTCATAGCAGCACCCTCAGATAGGGAGTGTCATCACTCCCATGTTATAAAGAGATAACGGAGGCACGGAGAAATTAAGAACTTTACCTAAGATCATGTGCTTGATTAACAAAGCTTATATTTGAATCCAGGTCCATCAGAAGCCAAAGGCTCTGCTCATAACCACAGCCCTTCAGTGGTGGTTTTGCAGGCAGCGAGAAGGCAATGTGGAAGGCATGCCATGGAAGGGCCTGGTGAGTTTCAGGAGGTGCAGATACGTGTGATGTGGCTGCGTTGAAGCCAGCTGCAAGGAGCAGGGGTTCAATGCTGAGCCTGTGAAGCCAGACTGCTGGGGCCTGTTATGACTTCACCACCCACTTGCTGTGGGATTTTGTAAGATACTTATCTTCATGACTCCACTTCCTACTTGAAAAATGGGATTTCCTTTTCCTAGGGTTTCATACATGTAAAAGAGCACAAACTGCATGAGAAAAAGAAGAGTGGCTGGCCTATACTAGCATTCAAATACATTAGATATTCTTATCACTGATAATGGATACTTATTGATGTGTTGTTCAATTTTCTCAACTAGAATATAAATCCAATGGGAATAGGCACCTTGACTTTTCTGTTTTTTGATTCCCTCCATTACAGATTTCTAGAACTGTATGTGGCATGTGGTAGGCAAAGGGGCAGGGGGAGGAGTTGTAACAACAGGTGATCATTTGGAGGTTTTTGTTTGCCTTCCTGACTTCTCTCAGCATTCTGTGTCATCACTATATCTGAGTCTTGAACCTGGAAACACGCATAGATGAGTACAATAGCCATTATGGAGATGAAATGAGAGTAAGAGGCTCTGCCCTCTCTTGTAAGGAGCTGCTTTATCCTCAGACCATGCTGGCTCTTCAGGGATGTGGCTCCATATCATCAGATCTTTCATGTATTAAGAGAAATAAAAAATGTGGATAATTTTTGCTGTAAGATCTCTCAATATTTAAATGTTTACAACAAATTCAAAATTTTATAAATGACCTTTGACCATACAAATTATGTCTACAGGCTGCACTTGGCCAGGGAGCCACCTGTGATCTTCAACTTGATCCCTTGGTTTTGATTGTGAGGTCAGTGCCCTCTGCTCACTGCCTGACTCTTTGCAAGCAAACTGTCTGATGACCACACTCAACAGTGACATTTTCCTGAGTCTCAATACCAGGTATCACTATCGCCCACTCACTTGACATGCCTTCTCTCAAAGAGATGGTGCCCTTTGGTGGAGATCCTGTTTCTCAGGTTAACTGATTATTCATAGAAATCTATGCAGCTCACACCACGATAGGTTGAGTGTGCCGTGACTGTGAGGATGTGCTATCTAGGTCTTTTGTTTCAAAGTTTATGATTAATCCCTGGCTGGTGTGGCTCAGTGGATTAAATGCTGGCGTGTGAACCAAAGGGTCGCCTGTTTGATTTCTAGTCAGGGCACATGCCTGAGTTGCAGGCCAAGTCCCCAGTAGGGGGTGCTCAAGAGGCAACCACACATTGATATTTCTCTTCCTCTCCTTCTCCCTCCCTTCCCCTCTGTAAAAATAAATAAATAAAATCTTTAAAGAAGTAAAAGCTTATGATTAAAAAAAGATGCCACCTGAGGAAAGGGACTTTCATTTACCTTTTCTCCCCTCACTCATTTTTCTTCTGTCATATATTGACATTCGTCTGATGACTATCTGAAGTGAAAAAGTTTGCTCTGAGTGACTTTCTGAGAGTTACTATGACAATAGTGACTTCCCAATGTACCCTTTCTTCTTCCAAATATTTGGCTGATGGAAGAAAAGAAGCTAGCACAGTGGTCTTCAACATTTTTTTTGGTTGTATGTGCTCCTATCAATAAAAAAATGTGTGCCATGGTCTGAATCATTGTGTCCCCCTAAAATTCATATGTTGGAATCCTAACTCTAAGGTGATGGCATTAGAAAGTGGAGTTTTGGGCAGGTGATTAGTTCCTCAGGGCAGAGCCCTCATAAATGGAATTAGTACCCTCATAAAAGAGGCTCAAGAATAGTACCTTGCCCCTTCTCCTGTATGTGGTTATAACAAAAAGATAACCTAAGAAGCTGACACCAAATTTGCCATTGCCTTGAACTTGGACTTCCCAGTCTCCAGAGCTGTGAGGATAAGTGTATACTGTTTGTAAGCCACCAGTTTATGGTATTTTGTTAAAGCAGCCAGGATGGGCACATATCCCCATGTTTATTTATTATTTTATACTTAATTAGGTGTTCTACTGCAGTATGTGTTGCGTTGGCCAAAAAAGCCTGTTTAGATTTTTTCCATAAAATAAAAGACACATTTTTCATTTTCACCAATAATTTTGTTGATTTGGGCATTTTGAGTATGTCAGCTATCTCCTGCTATTGGCTTCTAGGGAGTAGAGGCTAGGGATGCTTCTAAATGCCTTCCGATGCATAAGACAGCCCCACAGCAAAGAATCATCTGGCCAAAATGTCAGTAGTTCTGAGAAACTTCTCAAACTACTGTTGAAACGTTCAGTCAGTCACAGCACCTTGTGCGTACACTACAGAAATCTTGTGTGCGTATTTCAGTTAAGTTTTTACCCTTCTTGAAATAATAAAGTATAATATACAAAAAATGTCACTTATTTTCTTCCATCTTCAATATCAAAATGGGTCCACAAAAATTCACCAATTTTTATTTTTTTAATGCGTGCTGATATGACAGCTGTCTCACTGCAATCTAACAAAGTTGTTTCAAATGAAGTTAAAGGCAAATAAGCACTACTAGAATCATTGCACAGAAAAAAACTAAAATAACTTTTTTGGCTAACCTGATATATTTCAAAATGCAGGTAAAATATCAGTTTAAAATCCTGAGGTAAAAATGAGGTAATTTCCTTTATTTGTTTTTTACTCCATGGGGGATTACCAGGTATACTTCATGGAGTAGACACAGCCCTGATCCGAAGACACATCAGCCATTAAAGAGGATGCTTTGCCAAGACTGGCTGAGTGAGTGGCTGTCCTGACGTACTCTTGCTGTCAGATTTGCACTAGAATGCTGTTCAGGATGACGGGCGCACTGGTGCGGGCACAGCCTGGGCTTCATCCCACAGCACTGCTGCTGGGAACTGCAGCAGGTCCCTCGGGTCACACAGCTCTTGTTGAGCCTTCCTCTGAAGACCAGGAGTTTGTTTATTTATTTCCCTGCACTTTGGGTGTCTTTCTTCATGGCAAGATTGTGCAGATCACGAAAAACATAATAAAATGATGGCAGATGTGTATAAATCTTACTCTGGGCAGGGCTGAAAAGGTACATGTTAATCCCCAAACATCCAAGCTGCTATCCCCAGGCAATCTGGAGACTTAATATGCTCATTCACCTAAACTACAGGGCCCGTTTCCCTGCTCTTCTGCCCTTTATGGGAATAAGGGAGTTTGGTGTTTATCAACATTATCAGGGTGTTTTTGTTCTGTTCTCTGGATTACTGAGTTTATTATCTCTGATTTAAACCATGATGCCAGGAATAAAGCCAGAAGCTGCAGTCCGAGGCCTCATCTTCTTTCCCATAGCTCAAGGGCAGATTTATTTTAACAGCTGTTCACTACCTGATTGGAATTACAGAACTTGTCAAAAGGTCAAGGAGAAAGAGCTAAACAGCACATCTGTTCCATCTCAGGACCATATTTCTAGGAAGCTAAAAAAATAAAACATTCTATTGTAGAAAATTCCAACAGTAACTTTAAGCATGGTTTAACTGTAATTGTAAAGAAGGTATCTGCCCTCTTCCTTAACATTCCTTTTCCTCGGAATGTGGTCATATAGTAAAGCCATTGTGTCCACTGGATAATTTTTTAAACACTGGCAAAAAGCTGAAATGATTTTTTAAATGTTACAGGCATTATTTTTAATTGTATATTCATCATTGGAAACTTACTTTCTGTTATGTGCTCTCTGATTGAAAAGCAATGACCAACAATCTCTTCTGTCTTGTCATTCAAAATGCCTTCCATTGTTTTTTTTTATTCTCAGCTCTTTTCAAACTAAATTTCATTAACTGAAATCATCATCTGTGTAAACTGGGAAGGCATCCTGACTTCTGCAGAGCCACACTAACTATGCATTCCTCTCAGTAAACTGTCAAACCTAATCCTTAATGCCCCTGCTGTTACCGTCTTAATTCCTCACCAACAACTGGGCACGCATGTGCTATGAGAAGAGACAGCTGGGTGAGGTGTCACAGCTTGACAAATGTTCTCAATGGTTCGGTGTCAGCCTGGGGAGACACAACAAATGGCATTCCATAGGAGTTACTTCTTGGGCCAGTTAACATTTTAATTGGTGACTTGGATACTAGAATAGAAAATATGCTTAGAATGTCTGTAATGAACATTAATTAATGTTCATGATGGGAATAGACCCAATGCCTGAGCTGCTCTCTCTACCTTGTAATCTTTCTATTGTTTGGGGAAGCTGTGAGTGACTTTATATGAAGAAATGAAAATCTGAGTCACGATGGACTTTGCCACCTAAATTGAGTAAATCGTTTTATAGCAGGGCATGGCCTCCTAGCAGACTGCCTCCATTCTAGACTGACCTCTTTATCTTCTCTCTGCTTTCATGGGACTAAATCATCTCGGCTGTTTACTGTCTCTCATTCCTGATTGCCACTGCCTGCAACTCAGCCTGTGTTTTCAACACCCACCCCCCTCCCCTGTCCCCTGTCCCCAGTGATAGTTTCTGAAACATAGAACCATAGAACTTCATTTGTGGTTTTTAAGGATTTAACTGCAAACATACAAAGAAATAGAGAGTATTTTTAAAATTCCAAATAATAGGGATAATTACAAGCTAGAAAAGTTCTTAAAAGTAATACTAATATTAGGTTTTGGGGTCTAGTCTCTATGAAAATGCAAGTGGAGTTAAGTCAGTGTAAGAATCCCCATACAGAGTCATTCACTTTCTCTCAGTCTGAAAGGGAAACCCGCCAAGTCCAGAGTCTAGACCAAGCTCTTCAGGATCCAAGCTCAGTGGATTTTCACTGGCCCAATGAGATTGCTGTATCTTTTCTGTTTAGGTTTCCTGGTCTTCTCTGTGTATCTTTTCACTCCTTTTCTCTGAATCTCAAGCCTATTATCCTTCCATGAGAATTACTCTCAACTCCTCTGGGTCCAAACTTAAACCAGAATGACCATCAAGGATCCCTTCTCCAAACTTCAAGAAGTTCTGTACTGACCTAAATATTTTTTGCCTTTTATTAACTTTTGAATTCCTACTTACTCTCTCAATATTTATTTTTTTAAAAGATTTTATCTATTTATTTATTTTTTAGAGAGAGAGAGGAAGGGAGGGGGAAGGAGAGGGAGAGAAACGTCAATGTGTGGTTGTCTCTCGAGCGCCCCCTACTTGGGACCTGGCCTGCAACTCAGGCAGGTGCCCTGACTGGGAATTGAACCAGCAACCCTTTGTTTTGCATGCCAGCGCTCAATCCACTGAGCCATACCAGCCAGGGCTCAATGTTTATTTTGTTTTACTTATTTACTAGGTAGTCATGGAGGTTCATTGTTTCAACTTCTTGTGGTGCTCTGAAGATGTGCATAAGCTTAATTCCCTACTGTTCATGAGACGTTGACCATGTTGCTCCATGAAGCTGTTACCCTCTCTGTGTTCAATTTCTGGTCTCGTTAGTCTGCAGAAAGCAACATCTGATCCTAGCTTGTTTTTAAAGATTCTTACCTTTTTTTTAATCCTCATCTGAGGATGTGTTGATTGATTTTTAGAGAGAGAGGAAGGTGGGGAGGAAAAGAGAGAGAGAGAGACAGAGAGAAAGAAATTCCCATTCAGGGCACATACAGGTAGCATCTGATTAAAAAGTCCTACTTTTAATAGGCCCAGGTAGTAACATGTTTTATTTTTATTATTTTATTTTATTATTTTATTTTATCTTTGTAATTATTGGAAATCTCAAGTGTGCATAAAGGTGCAAGTGTGCACCTTTATGAAGTACTTGAAATACCTTAATTTCAAATTACAGCTGATCCTTAAACAACATGGGAGTTAAGGGTACTTACTCCGAAGCAGCAAAAGATCTGTGTATAACTTTTGACTCCCTAAAAACTTTATTTATAGCTTATTGTTGATCAAAAACCTTATGATTACATGTCTATTAAAATGTGTGTGTTGTATATACACACATATATATAACTATATATATAATGTACTGCATTCTTAAAATAAGGTAGTCTAGAGAAAATATTAGGAAAATTGTAAGAAAGAGAAAATACATTTACAGTATTTTTTTAAAACAAAAACATGTAGTTATATGGAGCCATGAAATTCAAATGTGTGTTGTTCAAGGGTAAACTGTATTAAGATCCATCCACTGTTCTTTCTTATGTCTATATTCTCAATTTTTTCTTATAAACCTCTCTTTTCTCTAGAAAGTTACTTTCCAGAATCTTATGATGATTTAAAAATATCAAACATGGTAAATGTTACTAGTACTTACAAACACCCAACTCTTTTTCCCATTCCTGTGTAGGAGAGATTATACTTCCCAACCTCCATTAGGTAGGCAGGACCAATAGACCCAGCTCGTCCCAATGAAGTGTGCGTAAGTGTGATGTGGAAACTTCAGGCTGAGGCAATGAAGAGCCTAAATTTCTCTAACATGTCCTTTCTCCTATCAACACATCCAGCTATGCTCAGAATGGAGGATCCCGTTAGCCTCTTCTTATTGATACAGTAGTATACGAAACAGAACTGCTGTTCTATGGACTCATATTGTGCATTTAATGTGAGGGGAAAAATAAGCTTTTCCTGCATTAAGTATCTGATATTTCAAGGTTAATTGGTTACTGAGGAATATAACCTAGTTTATCTTGATTAGTAAGGCCACCATGTCATGAACAGGCTCTAACATAACAGGAATTGTTTCCACTGGCAGAAGAGGGGCAGGATTCCCCAGAATGTAACAGAATGATAAAGCTATTTTCATGCTCATAAACTGTGCAAATTATCTTTTTGTAGGCAAGATAGCATTTGATTTATTAAACTTGGACTAGTGTAGGGACTTTATTTTTAGCACCTCGTTCAATTCCTTATTTATTTTTCCTGCTTGAAAATTACATTTCTTTTCATAGTACTGTTTTCTGTGAAATTATTATTTTATTTCTACCTTATATTTCTAAAACTTGATATCCCAGGAGGCAATTGAATATTGACTATTTAAAACTGTAAGAACAGCTGAGCTCAACTGATGTATCTACAAAGGGCCCCAGTGCCATGGATACCATGTGTCTGGAATCTGTCTGTGCTTTTCCTCCCAAACCTGTCATGACTGCTCTTTGCTTGTTCTTCACTCTGTAGGCTTCTTTGATGTCTGCTCTCTGGCCTTCGCCCTTTGTTCAGACTTAATGTTTCGACTCTACTTGCTTCCCACACCTTCATCTAGGACCTAGGCATTAATCCCCTTTTGTTCTTCAGCCCAAATCTTACTTGCCCTCCCCTACACCCAAACTCAATCTCAGCTCAGGACCTGTGGTCACTGCAGGGCCCATGCTCCCTGCATTCCTAGGAAGAAAGGTCAGCAATAGGAGATCAAGAAAAGTATAAAGCTCATGTCTCTGGTAATAGAAATTATTTATTTATTTTTTTGATATTTTAAAATATATTTTATTCATTATGCTATTACAGTAGTCCCATTTCCCCCCTTCACTCCCCTCCACCCTGCACACCCCCTCCCATCCATATCCCCCCCTTTAGTTCATGTCTATGTGTCATAAGTTCTTTAGCTTCCACATTTCCCACACTATTCTTGCCCTCACCCTAATTTCTGCCTTCCATCTATGCTACTTATTCTCTGTACCTGCCCCCCACTTCCTCCCACTCCCCTGTTGCTAGCCCTCCATGTATGTGATCTCTATTTCTGTGGTTCTGTTCCTGTGCTAGTTTGTTTTTGTTTTAGGTGTAGTTGTTAATAATTGTGACTTTGCTGTCATTTTACCGTACATGTTTTTTATCTTCTTTTTCTTACATAAGTCCCTTTAATGTTTCATATAAGAAGGGCTTGGTGATGATGGACTCCTTTAACTTGACCTTATCTGAGAAGCACTTTATCTGCCCTTCCATTCTAAAGGAAAGCTTTGCTGGATAGAGCAATCTTGGATGTAGGTCCTTGACTTTCATGACTTGGAATACTTCTTTCCAGCCCCTTCTTGCCTGTAAGGTCTCTTTTGAGAAATCAGCTGACAGTCTGATGGGAACTCCTTTGTAAGTGACTGTGCCCTTATCCCTTGCTGCTTCTAGAATTCTCTCCTTCATTTCAATCTTGACTAATGTAATTATGATGTGCCTTGGGGTGTTCCTTCTTGGGTCCAAATTCTCTTGGGCTCTCTGAGCTTCCTGGACTTCCTAGAAGTCTATTTCCTTTGCCAGATTGGGAAAGTTCTCCTTTATTATTTGTTCAAATAAGTTTTCCACTTGTTGCTCTTCCTCTTCTCCTTCTGGTACTCCTATAATTCAGATGTTGGAGCGTTTAAAGATGTCCTGGAGGTTCCTAAGCCTTTCCTCATTATTTTGAATCCTTGTTTCTTCATTCTTTTGTTTGGTTGTTTCTTTCTTCCTTCTGGTCCACTCCATTGATTTGATTCCCAATTTCCTTCCCATCACTATTGGTTTGCTGTGCATTTTCCTTTATTTCACTTAGCATAGATTTCATTTTTTCATCTAATTTGTGACCAGATTCAACCAATTCTGTGAGCATCCTGATCACCAGTGTTTTGAACTGTGCATCTGATAGGTTGGCTATCTCTTCATCGCTTAGTTGTATTTTTTCTGGAGCTTTGATCTGTTCTTTCATTTGGGCCATTTATTTTTGTATTGATGCGCATGTTATGTGTGAGGGGTGGAGCCTTAGGTGTTCACCAGGGCAGGGCAACCCAGTTGCTGAGTTGTGATGCTATTTTGGGGGGAGGGGTCTGAGAAGGAACAATGGCACTTGCTTGGCTCTCTGCTGAATTTTAGTCCCTTCCGCTGTTTCCCCCAAGCAAACTGGACCCTTCTGGTGCTGATTTCCTGGTGGGTGGGTTTGTGTACATTCTAGAACCCTATGGGTCTCTCCACTGAACTCTCCTGTGAGGCTGGGAGTCTCTTCCAGCACCTCAACTTCCACAGGTGTTTTTAATAGGTGTTTTGAGGCTTTATTTCCCAGCACTGGAGTCCTGGGTTGTGTGGTCTGTCTCACTCCCCAGTTTCACCCAGTTCATCTGCATACAAATGTGGAACCACCCTGTCTGCCAGCCACCTTGAGCTGTGCCCCTCCATAATCCACCACCTTGCTGGGTTCACCAACTGCCACCCTGTGCCCCACGGTGTGCCAATCATTGCCTGTGCACCCAGGGTCTGCTAGCCACCACTTTTTTTGCCGCAAATCCTCTCTGTCCCACTGCTTGACTCTGCCCCTCCTGCCAGTCTGGATGAATGTGTCTACTTTAACTCCTTGATTGTCAGACTTTCATACAGTTATTTTTCTGTCAGTACTGGTTGTTTTTTTGTTTCTAAATGGTTGTTGTCCTTATTTTGGTTGTGCGAGGTGGACGGTGTGTCTACCTATGCCTCCATCTTGGCTGGAAGTCCTACAAATGATTTTTGTGTGAGATTTCAGGAAATCAATCTCATTGCTTCAAATGTTTTCATGGTCTTAATTATTTCTAGACTCACTAGTTGTACTGTACTTCTTAATGACATTATAATCCATCAACGTGTAAATGTGTTGATATCCTGATGAGACAGAAAAAACAGAGACGGGTTACCATTTTCTTATTTTCCAGATAGGTCAGGGAGCCACAGCTGGAAAGAGAATCCGAGTTTTTATCCAAATCCTGTGCTCTCACTTTTTCTTGGCAGTTGCACTCTGGATATTGTGAATTATTGAGAGAATGCAGCACTCTGGGCTGAGCATCTGTGCAAGGTAGCACTTCAACAGTAGAGCTGTGAACATCTTATACATACCTTAAACACTATTTAGTTTATTTAAACCACTCCGTAATTCCTATACACAAAAAGAAACTCTATCCACAGAATGTGGTTCAGCATTTCTTTCAGATCTACTTCAATCAGTATAATTTTACTGAATTCTCTCATTTTCAGAGCTCACGTGATTCTGATTGCCAACATTACAATAAGAAGGGAAAAAATAAAATTTTCAAAGTAATTTCTCTGAATGTGTAATTAGATACCTGTTCTCTCTTCTCCCCTGCCTCAAGTATTCCCCAAGAATTGAAAAAAATCAAGTTATTACTATTTTTTAATATATTATTATTAATTACAAATTCTTGATGTTTACTATTTTCCTCCCTCTGGTTATATAAAACCAATGATGACTTCTAGTAAAGTCTCCTGATGATTTCAAGGATGTTTATCAGTTTCATAAATTTTCATTTCTTTAAATAACTTCCTCAATTAAGGAATAATTATTATGCAAAGCACAACTGTTTAATGTGATTCATATCACATCCAGATCTGGCTGTAGATGGGGGCATTGCTAAGGTGGTAAAGGCAGCGTCTTCTCTTGAGAGCAACCTAGTCACTTCCCTCTTCTCTTTCTGTCCTTGTCTTTTCTAGCTCCTCTTCTTTGTTTCCTTTGTGCTGTCTGGTTGGCATTGATCTATTGACTCTGGGAAGGCAGTTGTTATTTCCCTGGTGTTTGAAACCATAATGCACCTCAAACCTTCATTTCAACATAACAGGTTAAATTGGCATTGCATTATCTATTAAATTGTTTGGTACCCAGACCAAACAATTTTAGACCTTAAAACTCAATCTTGATAGGAAGGGATAAATTTAAAATTATGTTATAATAATAAGGTCAATAACTTAGCAATTTCATTTTTTCTCTCCTTCTTTTGTATACAATGCAAGACTATACCTATTTTTGTTTCAGTTGCCTACATTTTTCAAAATATTGATTGGAGTATTATAGGAACAAAAAGGACTTCCCCAAAACAAGAAGCTGTATTTGTGTCCTCAAAGCTATTGTTTTATCCCAATGAGATGATATAGTTTTAGGAACTATTCTGAATAATTTTGCCCATTTAGGTAATTCTAGTAATGACTACAAAAAAAATTAGCAAAGTCTATACATTCTCTTTTCTCCCTTCCAAACACTAAAGCATTTTTCTTTTCTATTCAAGTCATATACACAAAATTTAATTGCGAATGACATCTCACACTGTGACAAAAACTATATCTAACTTGTTAAATAATCCCTATGTATATTAACTACAATTAAAAGACAAATGTAAACAGTGGAAGCAAGAAGTGTATCCATATCTTCATTCTGCATCCTGAGCACTCACCACATTGTTTGGAACATGGTAAGCACTGAGTAGTTATTTATGAACTTAAAAATTATTGATAATATACTATGGGTATCCGAGGTAGTTCTGGTTTAACTAATCCCTCCTTACTGAGTTCTTTAGTTCAAAATGGTTCTAGAAAGTTAAGGAAATAACTGTGATATTCATCTCTGGGTCATCTCTCCTGTGGTGCTGGTTTTGAATGATTATACTGGTTCTTTGCTGTCCACTTGTCTATTTTTGTATTCATTTCAGGTCCCTGGCACAGCCTGAGTCAGGCTGCATTTTTCTAGGTGGGGCATTTTCATGTATTACTCCTGCTCTAATTGAGGAAAGAAAGCTCTCATCTGTACATTGCAATAGCTCAGTCTCTGGACCTGCATTGAATTCTCCCTCATTGATCTTCCTCCTCTCCTGTGTTCTTCCTCCTGGATCTTTTCCTACCAGCATAGATTTTATATTTAGACATAATCATAATTTGTTTGTTCTTAACATTCCCATTTTAAGAACAAACAAATAACAAAAGTAAATAAACTTCCTTGATGTTTATACATTTCGAGATAAGACTTCTTCCTCCCTTTCTTGGCCAGGTCACTAGAAATACAAGTCTATCTGGAATGTTTCTGTTTCTTTTTCATCTGTTCTCTCTTTCACCCATGATAATATCTCTTCTGCCCGCAACATTTCACAAAAAAATGTTTCCTAAGGCCTTAGCTTTTAAGATGATTGAGTATGATATGGAAAGAAAAGTATATAGTTTCTAATTACTTTTTAAATTAATGGTCCTATTCTCTTTGACATTGGACTCTCACTGGGTCCATATATCAGAAGGTCGCATGTTAAGTCAAATAGTGGATCCTGAGGGAAGAGTGAGAGCCAGTGCGGTGATGTTTCTATGTATCAGCTGATTGGTGTGTATTGCGGTTTTGAGTTATAAATATGACACCTCTATTCCTTGTATGCGCACTTAATCTGGCGTATTATAAAGTAGATACAGTAACAGTCTAACCGGATTTAACAAGAAGTAGGTTGAAAAAAGTTGAAATCAAAATCTATTTAAAAATGTTTATTTACATCAACTACCATGAAGATGTGTATTCTAACTGCTTTGAAATAATAGTTAATAATGTTAGTGAAACTTTAATAGCTATTAATATTAGGGCCTTTAAAATGTATTATTTAATTCACCTTTTATTTACATTAAATTTTTTAATGTTATGTAATGGACACAACCCATTGGTGCAGTAGAATATGCATATAATCTATAAATACATAATTACCTATATATGGTTGGTATGTGCTCAAATGGTTTTCACTCTTGGAGTATACAATCAAAGCAGTTTGGAGATCACTGATTATATTGCCTCACCTGTTTATGGTAGATGGTTCCCCATAAAGAAATAGAGGTATTTTCACATCAATTAATTTTGGTAAATGAAGCAACCTATATTTCCCATGAGATAGTTACAATGTGCATCAGCATGCTAAGTGTTCTGGAATGTGCTGCAGTGAATGTATTTTTCATTTTAACTGGGTTTGTAAGGCAAGTCTCAAACTTATTTAAGAAACAATCTTTTTTTGCTGTTGTTGGTCTTTTTGTTTTCTTTTTCTGTCCTTTGATAAGTTTTGGTGGCACCACTCTTAACAGGTTGTGGATTAGGGTTTCAAAGACCACTGATCAGATATTAATATGGGACATGCTGATTGCTGACTTAAATCTGGGCAGGGTCCCAAAATCCGGAATTTATTTACTAGAGAATATGTGTTTATTCTCACATGTTTAAACTTCAGTCACCATCAAAGTGCTCTCCATTTGATGCAATAAACCCATGGAGATGTTTTTTCCACTGCTCAAAACAGTTTTCGAACTTGTTGATTTTGATGCCTTTTAGTGCTTCTGCCATTTTTGTTTCACCTCTTCCACATCAGCAAAACATTTCCCTCTGAGGACTTTTTTTCATCCAGGGAAACAAACAAAAAAATGTTGCTGGAGGTGAAATTGGCTGGATAGGGAGGGTGGGGCACAGGAGTCATGCCATTTTTGGTCAAAAACTGCTGAACACTCAGCATGGTGTGGGCAGGTGCACTTGTAAGTCACCCATCATGAAATGGGCAAACACATTGGAAGAGTCTTCAAAAAATATTCACTGAAGCCCAGTGTTGTCTCACAACACCACCAGCTGGTGCACTGACACAGCTGGGTTCCCAGAACACTCACCTAGTGGGGGGAAGCCTGTGCTGAAAGGGGCCTGCCCTCCCGAAGTTAATCCTGTTTTGGGGGCTCCCTCTGTATTTGAATAATATCTGTGAGGCATTGTTGAGTGAGAAAAGAAGATTCTCAAACCATATGAATAGTATGATTTTATTTTAAAAAGTATATGTACATAAAAAGGTCTGAGCTGAATGCACACTCAAATGTGAACAGAAATAGCTGATGGGCTCCAGACGACCCATCACTGTTTTGTCCAGCACTACAGCGCTTTATCCTGTCTCTCACACTCTCCGTGGAACTCTGGGGAAAGTATTTAAACTCTCTGTGCTTTAGCTTTCTCAATTATAAAATATAGGTGTTAAATGTTTTACTTGGACTAAGCTATTTGTGTTAATGTTTTTATACTCAGCAACTATAAAAATATTGATATAAATAAGTTAAATATAATACAGTGTTACAGGATCTAATACAAAGTTACTGTGAGCTAAGCATAATGAAAGCGGCTCATTTATATGATTTAAAACATTTTTACAAACCTTCACAATTCATATGCATTAAAGTTGAAATAAAACTCACTGCACCATTCAGCCCCAGGGTCCCTGCAGGCTACAGCGCCTGGACCCAGTGCAGCTGCGCTGATCGTGGCCCTTGGTGGTGACATCAAATGTCAAGAACGTTGCCTGAATATCTATTTTTCCTTAAGGGCCCATTATTCATAATCATAATCTACTTTTTTCTCTTTTTATCTTATTTTCTTTATTTACTGTTTAATTATAGCAAGTCTTATTTTAAGATATTTATACTTTTACTGTGTACTATCTCTATGAGGTGTGGAGATTCCATGGATTTCTTACATGATAAGTTAGAAAATAATTATTTTTATTTATTTATGTCTTACTCAAGTTTTATGGTTTGAATACTCAGTAGGACAGGTGGTCAGGGATTTTGTTGCCACATTAATTAAGGGGCACATCAGTGAAGAACCTGAGAGCATCCTATGGATACAATCCACGAATGAGTCAGTCTCCAGAGAATCTTTCTGGAGTAACAAGGAAGCAGATTTGTGTACTACTCACTTTGGGAGTGGTCTACACTCTCAGTACCTGAAACACTGCTTTGCCTTTTCAGCCTGTGCACTGTGAGAGGGTGCCTAATAATATGGACAAAAACAAGAATAGACACTGTAATGCAATCTTTAATTTCCTTTATGTGTTTACATGCTTTCTTTTTATTTTATTTTATTGTTGTGCAAGTACAATTGTCCGCATTTTCCCCCCACCGCTGCCCCCACCCCAGCCATCGCCACCTCCCTCCCCTGATCACCCCTCTTGGTTTTGTCCATGTGTCCTTTATAGTTGTTCCTGAAAACCCTCCCCTTTCTCCTGTTATCCCCTCCCACCTCCCTTTCTATGTTGCTAAATACACGCTGTCATTTTCATGACCACTAAATTTAAAATCTCTTTCCCTTAAAGTAAATTTTAAAAAAGAAAGGGAGAGAAAGACAGTAACAGTCTAGAATCATGTTTTCTAGTCTGGTTTCTTATGCTGGAAGGGACAGAATTAAAGGGAGCTCACTCTTCTGAAACACTCATCTTTGGTTCATGCTTTAAATCAGAGTTTTCCAACCTCAATACCGTTGATGTTGGAACTGGATAATTCCTTTCTGGGGGGAGCTGTTTTGTTCATTGTTAGCAGCATCTCTGTCCTCTGCTCACTAATGCCAGCAGCAAGTCCTCTCTGCTCCAACTGCAACAACTAAAAATGTCTACAGATACAGTCATGTGTCTCCTGGGGGTAGGGGGGAAGACACATGCCCAGCTGAGAAGCACTGCTTTAAATATTGAAATATTTTCCTCTGTTGATACATTTGGGTGTATAACAGATTAAAATTTTGAGATCTAGTAGGGGGTCTCTAACAGAAGCACATATTTTTTTGTGTTTCAATTTAGAAAGGAATTTAAACAATTTTCTTATAATATGTAAATCTAATCCTAGAGACCTGAGAAAAGAGTCTAGGTGTAGGTGATGAGTCCATATACCTAAAACTTCATACCAGATGTGATTACCAGCATCACAAGACATATTTTCTATGCTTCCCAAAGTAGACTAATTATTGGCCCCAGTCATTCTATGCATGAGGATAGCTCCCATTGGCCTTGATCATGCTGTGCCTGGGTCGTGGTGTTTTCCTGAACCATCAATTTGCGTATTACTTTTGCATGCTCTGTAGGTGTCATGTTCAGGCTTCTATAATAAGTCTAACATGGATTGGGTAGCCTAAAACAAGGAAATTAACTTCCCACAGTTCTGGAGACTGTGAAGTTTGAAATTAAAATGCAGGCAGATTTGGTTCCTGGTGAAAGCCTTCTTCCTGTTTCTGTGCACACAAGGGGTGGGAGAGAGGGAGGCAGGGAGGGAGGACAAAATCCTGTTTCTCCCTACTCTTCCTGGAAGGCTGATGGTCCTGTCAGGAGGGCTCTGCCCTTGGGCCTGATCACCTCCCGAAGACTGCATCTCCAAATACCATTATGCTGTGTTTGGGGGCTTTGACATATGAATTTCAGAGGACACAAATATTTAGTCCATAACAGCAGAGAGATTTTATTATAGAAAAAAGTTGAAAGGCTGACATTGTCCAAACCCTTGTAAAAGGTAAGAATGAAAAGTAAAAATGTTAAATGTAAGATTAATCTTATATATAACTTGGAAAATACAGGTATATGAAATTAACTAGGTTTCTTTACAGTCTCCTCATTTTACTTTGATAGAATCAAAATATTTACTAGAGCCAGGTAAATGAAACTGCAAAGAATTTTAGTACTATGTTTCTATCACAAGAAAATCCCTTCAATTAGATGCATCAGCTATGTATGAGGAGACTATTTAATAGAAAAGTGACATCAGACCTTGAGATAAATGTCTCAAATATAATGACTGATTTTTTAAAATAAGAATTTTAGTGGTTCAATGGTGACTTCATGGAAAGCTCAGTCTGTTAAAACTCTACATGACACTTTAATCCCCTTATCTAAATTCAAAAGCAGAGAGAGAGAAAACACATCAACTAACCTTTTCTAAAAAATTATGTAAAAGTTAAGCCTGATCATTTTTTTTTCTTTTAAAGAAGGGTTTTCAATCTCCACCCCATTGATATTTAGGCTGAATAAACCTTTGTGGTAAGGGCTTTACTGTGCAATGTAGAATATTCAGCAGAACCTCTAATCTCTAGTCTCTAACCACTAGCCAGTAACAGCCCTCGCACAACTGTGACAATCAAAGATACCTCCAAACTTTGCCAAATGTCTCCTGGGCAGCAAAATTGTCCCAGCTGAGAAGCATTGCTATAAAGGAATAAAGCTAGACTATACCTGTGATCCTATTAAAAAGGGGGGGGGTCATGGGGGCACAGAGAAGGAATAAGAAAAGGAGGGAAAAACAGACTTTTGAGCCCCCTGCTGTTTTACTCCATACCTTTTAGTATTACAGGGAAACACAGTTGGAGAAAATAGGGATTTAAAACAGCAGCAGACAAGAGTGCATCATTTCAGTGTAATTGAAGAGAAACTGAACCCTTGCAATAGTTTCCATAGGACAGATAACAATCGAAAATTGTATCTTTAGCAACTTATGTGCTTCTGAATGAATGGCAAAAAACACTCATCATTCTGACTGCTACTTGTAGAACTGCTGCACAATTCAAGAGTCTATTTTAGGCACTATAGATTTGATTTAAATGCAAGCTATATTATGAGCCAAATGTATTCACTAGAGCTTGGACTGATCCATTTCTATTTGATGCTCTAAAAGAAACAGCTAGGGCTCATAAAAAAAAAATCACCTCAGTACAATAGAAGCCAAATGACTCAACCCGTTCCCTTTGTCATTCAACTATAGCAACTAGAAATAAAGTTGCAGCTTATGTATGCTGCTGTTTGCTAGCTGTACCTTTTCATCTTTTTCAGTTACTGTGATGTCAAGCCTCCCACTCAGACCCCTGTGAATATCAACAGGTATCATTATTTTATCTCCACTGAAGCAGCATCAGGTCAGTGGTTCTGAAATAAAAGGCAGGAACACAGGAATCACAGCTGACAACAAGCCTGTGGGGGGCTCTGCTAACCATGAGTCCCAGGGATGGCTGTCGCTGAAGGTCGGGGCTATGGATTTCTCTACCCGGGGGGAGATGCAGCTAACCTAAATAGGATAGAAACCCTGTGTCTAATTCCAGGGAACTTTCACAAGAAAAATAATACTAAACCCCTTGTCTTGTTTCTATGAGAGGTTTTTCTCCCCTGGCACTCAAGTGTTCCAGGAGAAGGCCTCCTTACCTAGCTAAGGATATCTATTTGGTAATTATGAAGTCAAAAGAAGGTTTCCTTTAAAAGGGTTGTTTTCCCAGAGTACCAACCCCCACTCAGGTAGATTCAGTTAAGAAGATATTGGTTGGGTCCCTCCAAATGCACCTGGCCCTGGGTTGCTTCTTGAAGGGAGACAGCATTTTCAGTTTTTGGACTATAAGCAATGACTGATCTATTGAAAGCAATAAAGTCTTTCACCAGGACCACAGGCTATACATTTTGTTACTTGTGCTATTATATAAAACAAATTATCGTTTACAGTTGTAAAACACTGGACACTTCTATAGTATATGATCTCCTTTAATTAATTTTTGTGAGCACAGATATTTTTAATCAATACACTATAAGTAATGCATACTTAAGGCATTGTTTGTTTTGTTCCAATGCACACCTGTCATTATTACGCCCATGCAGGAGAAAGCACTATTACTGCAAACTAATGCACCATATCATTAAAGCAAGAAACAGAAGCATTGATCCATGTGCCCAGGGACAAAATGAAATAGGTCAAATCTAGTGCAAACCGGGAAGTGATCCTAAATAAAATAAAAGAGCCAACTAAAAAGTCAATAACAATCTACTCATAAAAAATGTTAGAACTAGTAAGAATTCTGTGAATGACCATGCATATTAAAGTGTACAACAAATTAATAGCTTCTAAATATTAGTACAAATATATTAGAAAATAAATGAGAAGTAATATCTTATAACTATTATCTTAAAAAGTATATGTGACTTGATTGTCAAAACAAAACCAAAGAGCCAAAAGATATTACTCAGACATATACAATGAAATTACATAAATGTGGAGATATGTCACATTGCAGGTGAGGGACAATTAATGCACATATCTAATCCAATCTTAGTCTAATAATGGTGAAATTTTCTTTTTAAAACTTGAGAAGATAATTTCAAAATTTATCTGTGTGAAAAAAGTGGAAAATGGCTAAGAACATTGAAATAAAACAATGTTAAGCAAGATTAGATCTCCCAGATACTAAAACATATTCTGAAACTATAATTATTAAATCAGTACAGAAAATGTGCACAATTAGTCTAACTAAAAATAAATTCTGTTGTACAACTTAATGTATCATAAAAGTGTGGGAGGTGCCCCTGCGACCGGAGGAGGTCCTGCATCTGGAGGAGGCCCTGCAACCAGGAGTGGCCCTGCAACCTGAGGTGGCCCTGGGACCTGGACCAGGAGAGGCTCTGCGACCAGGGGCAGCCCTGTGACTGGGGGTGGCCTAGTGACCAGGTGCAGCTCTACAAATGAGGGTGGCCCTGCGACTGGGGGTGGCCCAGCAACTGGGATGGCTGAATGACTGGGGGAGGCCCAGTGACCAGGGGCGCTAAATGACTGGAGGTGGCCTTGCAAACAGGGGCAGCTCTGGGACTGGGGAAGGCCCTGTAACTGAGGACTGGGACAGCCACGCCACCGGACACAGACCTGGGACTGGGACTGGAGGTGGCTCTGCAACCAGCAGCCCTTGGACCAGGGGAGGGGGCTTTGTGGAAGACCCAGAACACACACCCGTGATCCTAGGTGAGACAGTGGAAGCTGTGAATAGCAGGAAACCCAAAGGAGACCACATCACTGAATCTCACACGTATTCTACCACAGAAGTCCACAACCATAAACCCAGGGAGCCAGAACAGATCAATTTAAGAAGCTGAGGCTGACAAGAAGAGTCTCACACACAATGGGAAGACAAAAAAACAATCCCCAAATGAAAGAAAAGGAGGAAGCCCCACAAAGAATGCTAAATGAAATGGAGGCAACTCAACTACGAGATTTTGATTTCAAAGCAATGGTTGTCAGGAAGCTACATGAGCTCTCAAAGAGCTACCAGAAATTAGAGGGAAGCTACAAGGAACTCACTGCAAACTATATCAACATAAAAAAGGAAATAGAAATCATCAACAAGGGCCAAGAGGAAATGAAAAACACAATTTCTGAACTAAAGAATACAGTGGAAGGAATGAAAAGCAGAATCGATGAAGCAGAAGATCGGATCAGTAAGTTGAAGGACAAAGTAGAAAAAAACACCTAGAAAGAGCAAGAAAAGGAAAAGAGGCTCAGAAAGAATGAAGAGGGATTAAGAGAAATGCAAGGCAATATGAAACGTAATAATATCCATATAATAGGGATTCCAGAAGGAGAAGAAGAAGAGCAAGGGATAGAAAACCTATTTGAAAAAATCATCATGGAAAACTTCCCTAATTTGATGAGAGAAAAAGTCACACAAATCTAGGAAAAACAGAGAGTCCCAATCAAGAGGAACCCAAAGAGGACCACTTCAAGAAATATCATAATTAAAATGGCAAAATTCCAAGACAAAGAGAGAATCTTAAAGGCAGCAAGGGAGAAACAGGAAGTAACATACAAGGGAGCCCTGATAAGGTTAGCAGCTGACTTCTCAATGGAAATGCTCCAAGCCAGAATAGAATGGCAAGAACTATTCCAAGTAATGAGAACCAGAGGCCTGTAACCAATACTACTTTACCCAGCAAGACTTTCAATCAAGATAGAAGGCCAAATAAGGAGCTTCCCAGACAAAAGAAGCCTAAAAGAATACACCTCCACCTAGCCAGTTCTGCAAGAGATGCTAAAGGGACTGTTTTAAGGAAAGAAAGGAAAAGGGAGAGAGAGAGAGAGGAACATAGGTACGAAGATGGCAATGAATCAGTACCTATCAATAATGACCTTAAATGTAAATGGATTAAATGCTCCAATCAAAAGACATAGAATAGCTGAATGGATAAGAAAGCATGACCCACACATATGCTGCCTACAAGAGACTCACCTCAGGACAAAAGACCTACACAGACTCAAAGTGAAGGGCTGGAAAAAAAATTTCCAAGCAAATGCACAGGGAAAAAAAGCTGGGGTAGCAATACTCATATCAGACAAAATAGACTTCAAAAGAAGGGCCATAAAGAGAGACCCAGAAGACACTTTACAATACTAAAGGGAAGAATCCACCAAGAAGACATAAACATCATAAATATATGTGCAACCAACATAGGAGCACCTAAATACATCAAGAAAATTATGAGGACTTCAAGAAAGATATTGACAGCAGCACAATTATAGTAGGGGATTTTAACTCCCCACTGTCGAAAATGGACAGATCTTCTAAACAAAATATCAACAAAGATATTGTGGCATTGAACAATACTCTAGATGAACTGGACTTAACTGATATATATAGAGCCCTTTATCCCAACAAAACTAAATACACATTCTTTTCAAATGTACATGGAACATTTTCAAAGATAGACCACATGATAGGCAAAAAACAAGCCTCGATAAATTCAAAAAAATTGAAATCATACCAAGCATTTTCTCCAACCACAAGGGACTGAAACTAGAAACCAACCCCAAGGGGAAAAACCCAAAGCACTCAAAATCATGGAGATTGAATAGCATGCTATTAAACAATGAATGGGTCAAGAATGAAATTAGGGAAGAAATCAAAAAGTTTCTGGAAACAAACAATAATGAACTCACAACAACCCAAAACCTATGGGACACAGCAAAGGCAGTCCTCAGAGGGAAGTTCATAATGATACAGGCCTACCTAAAAAAATAGAAACATTTCAAACAAACAACCTAACCCTACACCTACAAGAACTTGAGGAACAACAACAAAGACAGACCAGAGCAATTAGAAGGAAGGAAATAACGAAGATCAGAGCAGAATTAAATGACATAGAGACTAAAAGCACAATTCTAAGGATCAATGAATCCAGGAGCTGGTTCTTTGAAAAGATAAACAAATCAACAAGTCTTTAAGCAGGTTAATCAAGAAAAAAAGAGAGAAGACCCAAATAAACACAATCAGAAATGAAAGAGTAGAGATTACAACGGACACCACAGAAATACAAAGTTTTGTAAGAAATTACTATGGAGAACTGTATGCCAAGAAATTTGAAAACCTAGGTGAAATGGACAAGTTTCTAGAAAAATATAATCTTCCAAAACTCAATAAAGAAGCACAAAGCCTGAACAGATCAATAACAGCAGATGAAATTGAACCAGTAATCAAAAATCCCCTGACACACAAAAGCCCTGGACCAGATGGTTTCACAGGAGAAATTTTACAAAGCATTTAAGGAAGAGCTAACCCCTATCCTTCACAGACTATTGGAAAAAATCCAAAATGATGGAAGACTGCCAAACTCTTTTTATGAAGCCAGCATCATCCTAATCCCAAAACCAGACAAAGACACAACAAAGAAAGAAAACTTCAGGCCAATATTGTTGATGAACATAGATGCTAAAATCCTCAACAAAATACCGGCAAACCACATCCACCAATACATTAAAAAGATCATACACCATGACCAAGTGGGATTCATCCCTGGGATGCAAGGATGGTTCAATATTCCCAAATCAGTAAATGTAATACATCACATAAACAAAAGCAAAGACAAAAAATCACATGATCTTATCAATAGATGCAGAAAAATCATCTGATAAGGTACAGCACCCATTTTTGATAAAAACACTCAACCAAGTTGGAATAGAGGATGCATTCCTCAACATAATAAAGGCCATATATGAGAGACCTACAGCCAACATCATACTCAACGGGCAAAAACTAAAATCTTTTCCACTAAGATCAGGAACAAGACAAGATTGTCCACTTTCATCACTTCTCTTCAATATAGTATTAGAAATCTTAGCCACAGCGATTAGACAAGAAAAGGAAATAAAAGGGATACATATTGGAAAGGAGGAAACAATACTATCATTGTTTGTAGATCACATGATAGTGTACATAGATAATCCTATAGACTCAGCCAAAAAGCTGCTCGACCTAATAAATGAATTTGGCCAAACAGCAGGATACAAAGTCAATACATAGAAATCAAAGGCATTTCTATATACCAACAATAAAAGAGCAGAAGCAGCAATCAAGAAAAAAAATCCAATTCGTTATAGCAAAAAGAAAAATAAAATACCTAGGAATAAACCTAACCAAGGAGGTAAAACACCTGTATGCAGAAAACTACAGAACACTGAAGAAAGAAATCAAGGAAGACACAAACAAATGGGAACGTATACCATGTTCATGGATTGGAAGAGTCAACATCATCAAAAAGTCCATACTACCCAAAGCAATTTACAAATTCAATGCAATACCTATTAAAATATCAATGGCATATTTCATAGACATAGAACAAACACTTCAAAAATTTATATGGAACCATAAAAGACCCCAAATAGATGAAGTAATTTTGAGAAAGAAGAGCAAAGTAGGAGGGATACCTGACACCAAACTGAATTACAAGGCCACTGTAAACAAAACAGCCTGGTACTTGCATAAAAACAGGCACATGAACCAGTGGAACAGAACAGAGAGCCCAGAAATAAACCCAAGTCTCTACGGTCAATTAATGTTTGACAAAGGAGGCAGCAACATAAAATGGAGTAAGAATAGCCTCTTCAACAAATGGTGTTGGGAGAACTGGACAGCTACATTCAAAAAAATGAAACTCAAACACCAACTTACACCATACACAAAAATAAATTCAAGGTGGATAAAAGATTTAAATATAAGCCGTGACACCATTAAAGTTCTAGAGGAGAACATAGGCAGGAAAATCTCAGATATTTCATGCAGCAACATTTTTACTGATATGTCCCCTAAAGCAAGGGACATAAAGGAAGGAATAACCAAATGGGATCTCATCAAAATAAAAATCTTCTGCATGGCTAAAGAAAACACTATTAAAATGAAATGAGAACCAACTGTATGGGAATACATATTTTCCAATGATACCTCAGACTTGGGTTTAATCTCCAAAATATATAAAGAACTTACATGACTCCACTCTAAGAAGGCAAGCAACCCAATTAAAAAATGGGTAAAGGACTTGAACAGACACTTCTCCAGGAGGACATACAGAGGATCCAGAGACACATGAAAAGACGCTCAATATCACTAGCTATTAGAGATGCAAATTAAAACCAGAATGAGATACCACTCACGCCAGTCAGGATGGCCATCATAAACAAAGCAACAAACAACAAGTGTTGGAGAAGTTGTGGAGTAAAGGGGACCCTAGTGCACTGTTGGTGGGATTGCAGACTTGTACAACCACTATGGAAAGCAGTATGGAATTTTCTAAGAAAACTAAAAATGGATCTACTTTTTGACCCAGCAATTCCACTGCTAGGATTATATCCTAGGAACCCTGAAACACCAGTCTATAAAAACCTATGCACCCCAATGTTCATAGCAGCACAATTTACAATAGCCAAGTGTTGGAAGCAACCTAGGTGCCCATCAGTAAATGAATGGATCAAAAAACTGTGTTACATTTACACAATGGAATTCTATATAGCAGAAAGAAAGAAGGAGCTCCTACCCTTTGCAACAGCATGGATGGAACTGGAGAGCATTATGCTAAGCGAAATAAGCCAGGAAGTGAAAGACAAATACCATATGATCTCACCTTTAACAGGAACCTAATCAACAAAACAAACAAACAAGCAAAATATAACCAAAGACACTGAAATTGAGAAAAGACTGACAGTCACCAGAGGGGAGAAGGGAGGGAATACCAGGGGAAAAGGGGAAGGGTTTAGAGCATCAAATATAAAGGACACATGGACAAAAACTAGGGGGGTGGAAATGGGAGGGAGGTGGGGAGGGCTGGGTTGGTGGGCTGGGATGGGAGTAAAAGACAGAAAACTGTACAAGAACAATTAAAATAATTTATAAAAAAATTAAGGAAACAGTATTATTTTACCTATAAATTCTTTTAATTTTGCATAGCACAATATGGATAAACAAATCAAAACATTGATTTTTCTACCACTGATACCATCATGTTCCTAAGGCTTTATTTTTCAGACTTCTTTTGGCAAAAAATTTATACTTATCAATTAAACATATTTTCATTTCTTAAGGTTAAGTCACTTCAGAATTTTTACTCCTCCTGCAACCTGTTTCTTCCCCTTTAGCCGTCAGGCTGTCCGTCCATGGTCTTTTCTGAAACGGTGCCTTGATCTAAGGGTGGGTTAAATTTGTTGCGGACTGAGAGAGATGGAACTTTGATCTACCTGCTGTCCATCTTCTGCTGCTGCTCTCAGCTGTATTTTGAGATTTGTCTTAATCCATTATCTGCCTTCCTATGCTTGCAGCCTGTGAGAATTTAGGTAATTTAAGGTTGTTATAATGGTAAATATTTCTGAAAAAATTCTGGCTTGCCATGGTCTCTGAACTCAGAGTCATAACACTGTGAGAGACTTCTTTGTCCCAAGACCAGTCTTCAACTGATACATAAGTTGTCTCAGACCTTCTGTACTAGGCATCTAGAAATGTAGGCATTTCCCCTTGGTTCTACTAGTTAGAGAATGCAGAGTCCTATCTAAGACCTATATGCTATCTCCTTAGCCATTTTTATTTAGTGTTGGAGTTTCTTCTCATTGCTATAATGCCAGGTTAACCATAGGGTTCTCCACAGAACTTGCAATTTTCTTGAGGTACATCCTTGCGTAGTCCTACATAGCTACAGAGACATAAACAGGATCTATCTTGACTTTTCTATTACCTGTTGAAACTCTTCCCAATATTTTGGTCAGGTGGAGAGTCCTGCCGTTTTTCTCTTACTCTTACTTCTTAAAAGAGGACATTTTTCCTACCATGAAGGATCTTCCTTTATGTCATAGTAATTATGCTATATAAACTATCATTAAAAGAAAAAACTATACTTAGTGCTCCAAATTTTGTTTGGTGTAACTTAGAAAATAATTTTATTATCTATTATTTTATTTTTCTTTTTAAAACAATGTATAAATATGGACCCTTGTCTCACTAGAACTTTGAGAAGGCCAGAAGAATTAAGATGGAGCTAAGCAGTCCTTTTTTAGTATTGTAGTTGATATTTTCTCTTCCTCTATACATTGGTTCAGTGTTCAGAAAGAATCAAAGAAGTATGATTAAGAAAAAGAATGAAAAATATGTTGTTTAATTATTTAAAAATCTAATCCCCAATGTATTATGTGTGAAATATGAATATTAAAACTTCTAGTTTTAAAATATTGAAATAGATCTACCTCTTTCTCTTCTTGGGAACTATCTTCAAACAATGAAAAGGAAGAGAAACAAATATAATATTTTTGTGATAAAATTAGAAATAATATTAACACAAACTACAATGTGAGCGGATGTCTTTCCAAATACCATAAATGTTAAAACAGGGACAGATTTCAAGAAAACAGGGCAGAGCATTGTAGGGCAAAGTAGATGGCATATCCCAGAAGGGAATACCAGCTATTCCTTATTCTGGACAATGCAAACACAATGCATCTATTGGTAAGCACTACCTTGGACTTGATTGTGGTTCTAGAAGGAAGAAAGGCACTGTGCAGTGTGATGCACAAGACACACCTACATTAAGGAAACAAATGAAGGCCAGTGAAACAAAGGTGAGCGGTGTTGCAGCTGTCAATCACTTTTGGCCAGGAAGAGATCAAGTCACTAACTCACATAACCTTGTGCTGTGGGGGACTTTACGTGAGCCAGGGAAAGTTCTTTTGTGCTTAAACATGGCTCAACTTTTGTCTAATTCCCCATTTAAAGATGAATCATAATTTAAACAATAGGTTCTATGTAGCATTTTTATAAAGAGAATGAAGGAAGAGGAAAATCCTCCTTGGAGAAAACTCACCAGGAAAGTGTTGATTTAAGCAGATAAAATTGGTTACTGCCTACAGTACTGTGAATTATAAGTTAATGAAGTAATATCCTTATGAACAAACCTTCAAAGCAAAAAACAAGACTTTAATTATAAAAAGTGAAGTAAAATAGGATATAACATAGGACAATGTCAAGGAAAGGAGGAAAAAAAAGAGGCCCTTCACCTGAAATTTACCTTGATGCTAAATAAACTTTTGAAAACATACTTATAATACATTCTAGACTTCCGTGTCATTGAGGACCTCTGGGAAACAGACATTGAAACAAAGTTCAGGGAGAAGACAATTGGTTGGAGTCCACCTCCTGTGGGAGATAAAGTGATGAAGAAGGACAATGGATGCGATGCCTTTGGATCTGATGAAAACATCTGGAATATCTTCAAATCTGTGAGATGAGAAGTGGGGGAAAAACAGAAGGTGCAGGAAGAGCCTCAGACTGGGACACTGAGAGGACTGAGTCTCAGCAAAAAACAGTGGGAGCTTAGAAACAAAGACGAGTCTTTAAAAAAATTGTGTAATCTTTATTTTTCAATTACATTGACATACAGTATTGTATAGTTTCAGGTATACAACCCAGTGATTAGACACATAACTTGCTAATTAATCATCCCAATAGAGCAGCAATTTTCAACCAATGTGCTGTAAGAATTTTTAAAACATATACTACCTGAATATTTAGTCAGGGGCATTGAACTCTTTTCTTTTAGATTGTCAAATAACAAAAAAATGACAATAGCCACCACAACAATAGCCTTCTGATGTGATTATACTAAAATTATACCTATTTTTTGTTAGATTGCCAAATATATATATATATATATATATATATATATATATATATATTGGTGTGTTGCAGAATTTTAGTAATTAGCAGTTAATTGATGTGTGCCATGAGATGAAAAAGGTTGAAAGTCACTGTAATTGGGGAATCCTGTGTTGGGCAGAAATGACTAGGCCTGGTATACCTTTCATGCTCAGTCTTTGCCAAGAGGTGCTCAGGAAAAACAAAGCGTCAGCCTGACAGCTGAGGCAGATCCTGAAGGTGATGAGGCTGGACATTGTCCTTCTAACTGCATTACTTGCAAAAGAACCAAAAATCTTTTTCTGTAATGTCTGACAGGGGTGATTAAATGGCTGCTGCAGTCTGCCTCTGGTCGCCATGAAGATGAACTTTTCCCTATACATTTGGGGAGCAGCTCTTCTTAGGGGCTCCTTTAACCTTCTTTCTTGGGGGAAGTTTAGAGGAAGATTAGGGGGATGAATTATAGCCTTATTGATACAGCTGTATTCAGGACTGCAGCTGGCACTTGCCTCCCACCTTCACTATTTACTGTAACTTCCTGTGCCCTCAGCACCCCTGCCAGTCTTGGTGACTTCCCAAGGGTGAAGCCCAAAGGTGCAGTCTATCTTGAAAGAAAGATTCCAGTAGAATTTACCTGCTATAAATGGCCCCCTGGAGGAATAATACGTACCAAGGGCTTGGCATAGGTCTCAGTTGCTGAAAAGGCAGCTACCACTACGTTGGCCTTGGTAAGTGGGAGCCCATGCTGTAGGGCTCAGGCATAGCCTCCATATCAGCCACCATAGCCTATTGTGTCAGACCTGCAGTGATCAATGACAAAGCCTCTAATGTCAGGTGACCAAGTTACTTTGATTTTTCAATATCTCTTCCTGATGAATATTTATATGCCTCCTCCCAGGTATAGTCCCATTCTGAGGTACTGGAGGTTAGGTAATTCAACATATGAATTCATGGTAGGGGACAAAATTCGGCCTGTAGGTCCTTATTTCTGAGGCCACATTCGATGCAGACACCGGCCCGCAGTGTCCGCATCATTATGGATTAAATTAGACATTCACACAGACTACTGAGTCCAGTGGAGGAAAAAGGACAGCATGGCTTTTCTCTCAAGGGGAGCAAAAGCCTTTGCCATTGCTTCAATGAGCTTGTATTGTCTTACTGGGCACATTACATGAAGGTCCTCATTAACTATGCACAGGTTCACTTTAGGTGGTTACCTTTTACAGACAATAAAAGAGATGATGCTGCTAATGACATCACAGAAGGATATTTGCAAATGAAAAAGGGAAAAGTGGTTGAGCCAGTTACACTCTATAGTGGGGAGTTTTAGCATGGATTTTAGGAGGTTACAATAAGCACTTGCTGTCTCAATTCAGTGTGAGGGAGTTTTAGCAAAAGCAAGGCTCAAAGCAGCTTAGGCACATTGCAGGCCTGATTTCCAATGAGAGAGCCTATCTGTGGGTGTGGGTCCTGTGCATCTCCGAGTAGAAGCTGGGCCCGTGCCATGCAGAAGGGTCTCCCACAACATTATTCTGATATAATAAAAATAGCACATCTTCCATGGCAACTGTGATTAGGGCTACTACTTAGTTCAGCTTGCTGTGGTCTAAAATCATTCTCCAGGATCTTTCCGATTTCTGTAAGGAATATCAGAAGGTCAATATCTGACATTTGTTGAGCTATAATCAGTTTTAATTTACTATCTTGACTGGAATAGGGATGTATTATCAGAGGCTTTCATTAGGCTCCTCTCCCTGTCAGGTTTTACCCCACCGGCCAATGTAGCTTAACTTTATTGTAGGGGTTAATTCAACTTCCAAGCATGTTGATCCTAATTATACATTCGAGAACTGCAGAAGCAAGCACCCCACTCTTAAGAATGGGGCCCTGATAGTGCCTCAGTTCTTCAGACATCAATGTCAACTCCACCCCTAGGGCATACAGTCCTTGGATTGTCTGAAATTCCCTTTTGCCCAATGCACAATCAACCAAGTAAATGATCGCAGTGGCTAAGGTGTCACCAAATTTATGAAGATTCAGGGAACATAATGTATCATGAAACTCTAGGCCTAACAAAGTAAAATAAAAAAAAAAACAGTAACAATAAAGAAAATATTTTAATAGCAACTGGAGAGAAAAGACTGATTACCTGCCAGAACAATGGGATGTGGAGGATTCAAAGCTCTGTGGTAAGATAACTGTCAACTTAATTTTTGTATCTAATTGGAATCTTTCAAGGATGAGGGTTAAATATATATTTAGATCAATAAATGGAGAAATATTATCATTAATAGATTTGCAATAAGGAAATACTAAACTAGCACTCCAATGAAAAGGAAGTGACCCAGAAGAAAAGAGATTTAAAAAGAATTCATTGAACAAACAAATTAGTAAAAGTGTAGGTAAACCTTAGCAAAAGTAAATGTATAATGTATACATTTGTGTATGTGACCTAAAAACAAAAAGATAAAATTAAAACGTTAGATAATGTACAAGTTGAGTCATGGTAATGAGTTTGAAAATAACCCAATTAGGTTACACATATGTCTTATGTTTCTCAGTCTTTTCCAGATTATATAAACAAAAATTTTTAAAAATGGAATTTAAGTAATATTATACAGTGATTTAGTATATTTATTTAATGTTTTATACAGAGAATGAACTCATTTTAAATTTATATAGAACAAAAATATTATCATATTCTTAGCCATAATACCTCTGTGTCATAAATGCAACAAGAAACATTTTCAACTATTATAAAGCAAATTAATAGTAAAATTTTTAACATAAGCTTTTTTCTGGATGACTCTTGGGGTAAAAATTGCACAAAAAATGAGGACACAAAAAGACAAAGTATTTTACTTATTCTGAAATCTGGTTTATGAAATTAATATAACTCCTTTAACTTTGCTTTGATCAAATTTAGCATGTCATATTTTTCTCCATCTCTACTTTTAAGCTATCTGAACCTTTGTATGTAAATAAATTTCTTATACATAACATATGCTTGGGTCTTGTTTTTACCTACTATTACAATCTCTATCTTTTAATCAGCATATTTATATTTATGCCATTTACATTTAATTATTAATATACTTGGATTAATATCCACTCTGTTTATAACTATTTTATATTCATTGCATTGTTCTTTTTTAAAAAATATTTTAATTGTTGTTCAAGTACAGTTTTCTGCCTTTTACCCCCATCTCCCTCTCATTTCCACCCTCTCCTTGTTTTTGTCCAAGTGTCCTTTATACTTGTTCCTGCAAGCCCTTCCCCTTTTCTCCATTGCATTGTTCTTTGTTTCCCCTCTTCAGCCCTTTTTCTGCTTTCTCAGAAATTAAGCATTTTTAATTAAGCATTTTATATGATTCAGTTTTATCTCAGTATATTAATTGCACTTCTTTTAAAACTTTTAGTGGTTGGCAAAGAGTTTGCTATATACATTTGTAAATAATCTATTTACCTTAAAATAACACTACAGTGTTCCATATTTGCTGCCAATAGCTTATAATAGAATATTGCCAATTCTTTTGTGCCATCACTTATGACATTGTTGTTACTTATTTTATTTATCTATATGGTAGTAATCCCCTAGTGCCTTCTTACTATCATTACTTTAAATGGTAATGTTTTATTTAGATCAATTAAGGAAAAGAGAATTAAAAGTTTTTAGTTTACCTCCATATATTTTTTCTACACTGGTCTTTTCTTTGTGTAGGTTTGAGTTTCTGGCCCATATAACTTTCCTTTGCCTAGAGAACTTGGAACATTTCTTGCAGGACAGGTCAGTTTATGGCTCCAGGGACATTTGTTTCATCAGTCATGGATCTCTGCTGTGACTCTCAATTCACCTTCCTCTTCAAATTTTGGACTGGCATTTTGCCCTGTGAACTCAATTCTCTGGCCAGTCCAAGGAAAGTCTTTGATTTTCAGTATATTCAACATTTTTGTTCTTGTAAGGACAGGTGTAATAAATTCCAAGCTCATTACATGTTGGAACTAAAACAAGAAGTCCATGTAATTGCATTTTAAATAAGAGGAAAAAAGGACAATAAAAATGCAATAATACTTCTTTATGATTGTGCTTTTGCATTTACTGTATTATAGTACTTTCTATACTACCTACTTGTTTTTACTGGTGTTTTGTTTTTCCGATAAATTCAAATTTCTATCTTGTGTCCCTTAATTTGAACTTGAACTTCTTTCTGTATTTCTTATAAGGCAGCTGTGTTAGCAACAAACTCTTTGACATTTAACTTGTCTTGTAGTGCATTTACTTTTAAATTATTTTAACTTATTTATAAATTATTTTACTTTTCAGTTACAGCTAACATAATATTTTATATTAGTTTCAGGTGTACAACATGGTGAATATATACATATATACACCCACACATATACACATATATGTATATAATCTTATGCAGTGATAAGTTTTGTACCCATGTGATACCACATATAGTTATTAAAATATTATTGATTATATACTCTACGCTATACTTTACATACCCATGACTGTTTTTATAACTGGCAATTTGCACATCTTAATTCCTTCCTTTTTTCATTCACTCCCCCAACACCCTTCCAATGTAGCAACCATCAAAATGTTCTCTGTATCTATGAGTTTGTTTCTGTTTTGTTTGTTTGCCTTATTTTATTTTTTAGATTCCACATATAAGTAAAATTATATGGTATTTTTCTTTTTCTGTCTGACTTATTTCACTTAGCACAATACCCTCTAGTCCATCCATGTTACAGATGGCAAGATTTCATTATTTTATATGATTGAGTAATATTTTATTGTATATATACACACACTTTTATTTTTCTATCAATGGACACTTAAGGTGCTTCCATAGCTTGGTAATTGTATTGAATAAATAATGCTCCAATGAACATAGAAATGCATATTTTTTAATTAGCATTTTGGGTTTCTGTGGATAAAGACTCAGAAGTGGATTTGATGGGTCCTTCTTTGTCTCTTATTAGAGTCTATGTTTTAAAGTCTATTTTGTCTAAGTATTGATATCCAGCTTTTAAAAAATTGTCATTTGCATGAAATGTATATTTTTTTCATCTGTGACTTTAAGTCTGTGTGTATCTTTTGACCGGAAGTGGATCTCCTTGTAGGCAGCACATGTGTGGGTCTTGTTTCTTATCCATCTGGCCACCCTATATTTTTTGATCGGAGCATTTAATCCATTTACATTTAAAGTGATTATTGACAGGTATATAGTTATTGCCATCTTATTACTCATATATTTAATTTTATTTTTCTCCTCTTAAAGAAGTCCCTTTAATATTTTTTTGTAATACTGATTTGGTGGTGATGAACTCCTTTAGCTTTTTCTTGTCTGGGAAGCTCTTTATTCGTCCTTCCATTCTATATGACAGCCTTGCTGGATAGAGTAATCTTGGTTGTTGGTCCTTGCTTTTCATCAATTTGAATATTTTGTGCCAATCCCTTTTGGCCTATAAAATTTCTGTTGAGAAATCAGCTGACATTCTTATGGGAGCTCTCCTGCAGGTAGTTAACTGCTTTTCTTTGGCTGCTTTTAAGACTTTTTTTTTGTCTTTAACATTTCACTTTTTAATGATGATGTGTCTTGGTGTGGGACTCTTTGGGTTCATCTTGTTTAGCACTCTGTGCGTCTTGAACTTGTGTGCCTTTCCTTCACCAGGTCAGGAAAATTTTGGTTATTATTTCTGCAAATAGGTTCTTGATCCCTTGCTGTCTTTCTCTTTCTTTTGCTACACTATGATGTTGATGTTCTTATGCTTCATCTTATCCTAAAGGTCCCTTAAACTATTCTCATTTTTTAAAATTGTTTTTTGGTCTTGCTGCTCTGTTTCTTGCTACCTTGTTTACCAATTAATTAATTCAGTCATCTGGTTCAACTAATATACTGTTGGTACTCTCTAATGTATTCTTCATTTTTGTTATTGTATTGTTCATTTGTGACTTTTTAAAATGTTTTCTACCTTCATGTTCTTGTGTCTTTTCTCTTTGTTAAACTTCTCACTGAGTTTATCTACTCTTCTCCTAAGTTTTCTGAGCATCCTTATATCCACTGTTTTAAACTCTGCATCTGGTGGATTGCTTGTCTCCCTTTTGTTTGGTACATTCTTTTTTGAATTTTGTTCTGTTTTTTTTTTTTATTTGAGATGTGTTTTTTTTATCCTCATTTTGGCTGCCTCCCTGTATTTGTTTCTATGTGTTAGTTAGAGCTTCTGTGTTTCTGTATCTTGATATGGTGAACTTAGGTAGTAGGTGTCCTGTTGGTCCACTGGCACAGTTTCCCTGGTCACCTGAGTTGGATGCTCCAGGTGTTTTCCCTTATGTGGATTTTGTATGTCCTCCTATTGTAGTTGAGTTTTGACTGCTATTGGCACATCAATGAGAGGGATTGACCCTTGGGCTGATCCACTGTGGTGACTGGCTCTGACAATAGTACTTTTCTACAGGGGTTCATTCCACAGAGGTGGAGTTGCTTTAGCTGGGCTCAGGTGCCTACTGAGTTTGCCCTTTGCATGCTTCATTTGTGGAGGTGTTTAGGTGGTGCTGTGGTGTGGTCTGAAACTGGCCATGGGTGGTGTGCTGATTCTTGGGTATCCTGAGAGGGGCTATGGTGCGGGCAAAGGTCATCCAATGAATCACCCAATATATGTACCCTGTCTGGGGCCACCTGGTATGAGCTACAAAGTGATCTGCAGATGGCTACCACTTTACTTGGCTGGTAGGTTCCTGAAAGAGGCTTAGCCATAAAATGAGGTTGGTTGTCATTGGTGCAGGGCTTGGGACTACTTTGCAAGAGGGATGGGGTGCACAGAGGCAGACACTGCTTGTTTTGGGTTTGTGAATCTTTGAAAGATTTTAGGAAAGTCTGAAGCATGAGCCAACACTGGCTGTTTGTATGGAAAATCCACTGGAAGTGGCCTGGATTGGCCTGCAAGTTGGGTAGAAGAGGGCCTCAAGGAATCACCAGGGGAGGGCAAATGATGTTAACCAGATTGATGGTAATGCAGACTTGGTTACCATCTGCATTTGCAGGCATATGTGGGGAGGCCCAACAAAGGAACAATGGCTTCTGCCAGCACTTTCATCTAGGTGAAAGCTGCTCCTCCAGCCCTCACCCCAATGCCAGGTAATTCAGTTACTCCCTCTATGTCCCTGGTGCTTTTTGAGCTGCTGCCCTATTGCTGGTGTTCAGTAAGTACAGCTAAAGGCCCTTTAATAGGAATGTCTGGGACTCTAGAAGCATTTTGTTTCACTGAGCCACAATCCCTGCTGGTTTTCACAGCCAGAAATTATGAGAACTTCTCTTCCTAACATGGGAAACTGGGATGAGGATCCTGGTGTGGGGCCTGGTGTGGGGGCTCAGTTGCGGATGATCCCCCATAAAAGGAATCTTCTACAATTGAGATACTCCTTCCAGTTTTTAATCACCACATGTGGGTGTGGGGCCAGCCTGTTCTGAATCTCCACCCCTGTTATCAGTCTCCATAGTGGCTCCTTTTGTACTCCCTTAGTAATAGGACTTCTGTTCAGCTAGACTTCAGGCACTTCTCAATATGGTTGTTCCATAATTAGGAATTTAGTAATAATTTTGATGTGGTCAAGGAAGGAGGTATCACAACATTTACCTAAATTGTCATCTTGATGGGAAAAAAATCACCTTCATTTTTGAAAGGTAGTTTTTCTCTATCTAAAATTATTGGCTAATTTATTTTTTACTTTAGCAGGTTTACTATGATATTCATCTCCCTCTGGCTTTGATTTTTTATGGTAAGCCAGCTGTTAATCATATTGGGCTTACCTCTTCTGTGATTAATCACTTCCAGAATTTTATTTCTTTCAGAATTTTCTATTTTTCCCCACCAACAGTTTATTTTTGTTGTATCTGAGTGTGGACCTCTTTGCCCTTATTCTACTTAGACTTTGTTGAACTTTTTGGATGTGTAGGTTAATGTTTTTTCATCAAATATGAAAGTTTTTCAGCTATTATTTCTTTAAATATTTTTTTGTGCACCTTTCTCAGTTTTACCTCTTTTTCTGGCACTTCTATTATACATATGTTGACGCATTTAATGGTGTCCCACATTTCTCTGAGGTTCTGTTCTTTTATGTTTGTTTGTTTCAAATTGCGTAATTTCTGTTGATCTATAGTCAAGTTCACTTATTTTCTCTACCAGTTTAAATCTAGAACCTATGCACTCCCATGCTCATAGCAGCACAATTTACAATAGCTAAGTGCTGGAAGCAACCTGAGTGCCCATCAATAAATGAGCGGATCAAAAAACTGGTACATTTACACAATGGAATTCTATGCAGCAGAAAGAAAGAAGGAGCTCCTACCCTTTGCAACAGCATGGATGGAACTGGAGAGCATTATGCTAAGTGAAATAAGCCAGGTGATGAGGGACAAATACCAAATGATCTGACCTTTAACTGGAACATAATCAACAAAAGAAAAAAGGAAGCAAAATATAACCAGAGACATTGAAATTAAGAACAAACTGACAGTAACCAGAGGGGAGGCGGGAGGGGATAATGGGCGGAAGGGTTTTCAGGAACTACTGTAAAGGACAAATAGATAAAACCAAGGGGGAGAGTGGAAGCAAGGGAGGGAGGTGGGTTTGGCTGGAGTGAGGGGGAGAAAATGCAGACAAATATAATTAAACAACAATAAAATAATTTTTAAAAATCTACTGTTTAGTCCCTATAATGAAGTTTTCATTTTTGTTATCATTAATGTTCAACTACAAAATTTCCATTTGGTTCTTTTATTAAAAATGCTATCTTTTTATTTGCATTTTCTATTTGATAAAAATTTTCATCATACCTTCTTTAACTTTTAAACATGATTTCCTTTAGTTCTTTCCCCATAGTATAATTGCTAATCTCAAAATCATTTTTACTGTCAGCTATTTAAAAAACTTCGTATGAGTTATCTCTTCTGTGTCTTTGTATGTTATGTAATTTTTTATTGAAAAGTGGACATATTCACTAATATATTGTAGTAATACTGGTTATTAATCCCCCCTGGAAGCAATGATATCATTTTTTCTTGATCATTTGCTTATATGTTTAGTGAGTTTACTGAGCAAATTCTCTGAAATCTATTCCCTTCTGTTGTGTTGTAGCCTCTTATATCTTTGCTGACATTTTAAAAAATTGTTTATATCTTTTAGTTGCTACAATTTCTGTTGTCAGCATAAACCATTTTGATCAAGGGCTGTGTTTGAGTCACTTTAGTCAGTTAGACTTTCATCCTTTACCACTGAATCTGTGTGCTTGGCCTGGAGGCTGTGTCACAATTTAAGGAGTTTATAGTTCTTTCCACATGTTCAGTTAGGGACTGGTAGTTTAAATGTTCCCTCTCTGATCACACTTGACAGGGCACATTTTTATGCATGAAGTTTTTCCATGCTCTATTCTAAATAAATTCATTTCCCTTATAGCCTTCTCCTCCATGAGGCAAAAGCTCTGTGTTTTTCATAGTAGCTGGGGGTGGGGACAGAGGCTCATTTCTAGTACAGTCATGGCTTAGTTCTACAAAGGGCACTAGAACGGAGGTTAGCTCTTATTTTCCTGGCTTGGTCATTGGATATGGAGCATTTATTCTACCGGTGAACTAAGGTCAGGGCTCCAGTACTCCTGACTCTGCCTGAAGTAGAGCTTCCTTTGTACAAGTAGGGGTTGGATGAAGAAAGAGAGTTTTGGTTTTCTTAGCTCTTTCTACCTAGAATACTGTTTGCTACATGGAGTTAGGAGGCATGAAAAACATAGTGAAACTATATGACTTTATACTGAGGGCTGGAGGGAGAGGGAGCTCTGAACATCTTGGTTGTATGTGCGCAGAACAGTGATTCCATAAGTCTGAGCTGATGCAGAATGTGGGGAAAGGGAGCAAATAATGATCCAAAGGCCATGGACCCTCACTGTTCTTACTGAGATTTACTATATTTCCTTGAGTGAATGTTTCTCTACATTATTTATGCCCTTATTTCTTTAAATGTTTTTCTGTGGTTAAATGGCTAATTTGTACAACAGAGGCTCTGTCAAGTTTATTACTCTGCTATTATAAAGTTGGATGTTTCTAATACTTCTTTTCTAGTTTATTAATCTGTTGTTTTGCCTTATTTAGTCTGAATTTAAATCCATTTATTGATTTCTTAATTTTGATTATTATAATTTCTATTTCTAGAGCAGTGCTGCCCAGTAGAAATTTCTGGGATGGTGAAAATATAGTCTGTATTGTTTAACATGGTAGCCACTCATCATACAAAACTTGGAGCTTTTGAAATTTTGCTAATAGAACAAAGGAACTAGTTTTCAATATTATTTAGCTTCAGATAATTTGAATTTAAATAACCACAGGAAGTTCATGATTAACATATTAACAGAACAGTTCTAGAACTGACTTTTAGTAATGAATTCTAAATCTCTGCTGAAATTCTTCATGTGTTTCTCTATTGTACTAAATATGATATAACTATTTTAAAGACTATCTAAATCATCCTTGGTCTCTTCTTATTGCCAATGATATTCTTTGTTTCTTAGATATTGGTTCTCATTTTTATCATGATGAGTAACATTAACTGAATTAGAATTGTTTAGATGTATTAGATTAGACTTATTACGTTAGAATTGTGGATGTAAAATTGAAGAAGCTCTAGATGCTATTATTATCCACTGAAAATACTAGAATTTTCATTGTGAAAACCTATTCCTTTCTTCTGTACAAAAGATATTGATTTTATTACTGGCTCTATCACTTGCTAACTCTGTAGCCCTATGCAAATCATGTAAAACCTCAAATCTGAACCTCAGTTTTCTAATCAATAAATAGGCCTGATATTCATCTTGTATAAAACAAAGGCTGTGAAGGTGAATGACAAATTTCAGAAAATTTCATGAAGTCTTCAAGGTAATAGAACTGTGAAATTCATATTAACCATTTATTCTGCATATATTCAGCTATATTTTTACAGGTTACTTGAAAATAAACACAGAATTTTGTTGAGTAGAACTTGTTCTTATGTTTACAAACAAGTTGCTTTGCATTTGTAAATATAATTTTTTCTTAATGGCCCCATAATAGAAAACATTATATGACTTCTAAAGGTAATGGATGGATGATTATAAAATAGGCTACTAGTTAATGGTTCTGCCATTACAAAATGGGAACAAATTTAATACTTTGAGTTTGACTCCTCATGAGATTTAACAAAGGTAGGAGAGAGTCTAAATGCTAGCAAGAATCCTAGGCCACAGTGAAATTTTTCTGGTACACTTTGAAATCTCAAGTCATTAAGAGAGCAAACTTCAGAAGAGCCAATGGCATCATTTTTGTTTATTCTTCTCAGAAAGTAAAAGTCTTAATTTTTAATGGGTATGCACCTTCCTTATTCCTATCATTCCATTGCAGTACAAAATAAAGATTATTCTACTATCTTGCACTTTATGAAGAATAAAAAATATTCCCTTGTACTTAAAACATTATCTTTCTGTAAACAGAATGTTTAACTTGATACTGTTCCAAATAATTTCTGAATATCTAGATAAGATTAAAGGCATTTACTTTGCCAAGCACATGCATTACTCTTCTCTTTTTATTTTGTTCTCTCTCATTTAAGCCAAGAGTTTTTTATTACCCACTCAAAAACTGTTGAATTTCTGCCCTAAATTCCAGCAACCCTTGGAATGCTTTGATATAATATAGTATCTGAATAGAACAATCTTATCTACAGTATAAAAAGTTTTCATTGTAAAATAATTTTTAACTTTCAAAAACAACATTATTTTCAATATCAAGTGTCTATCACAAGATACACTCTTTGCAAGTTATATTCTGACAAGTAACTGATGCCTGACCATCCATTGCTCTTCAAAAGAAAAAAATGTTTTCCTATAATACTGACTGCCAAGTTAAAAATATCTTAAAAAATCTGGTTAAAGGCTAATTTCCTTTCCTGTCTCCTCCAGAGTGTGTTTAATGGGCTTGATTTGGATAATGACACCCAGCAGTCAGGGAAGACAGAAACAGCCCCCTTCTTTATTTTCTGGGATATTCAAGGCTGACCGGAGTCTTGATGCAGGAACAAAAACACATCAAGGTCACACTCTTGATCTTCCTCCAAATTATCCAATCTCTTTAGAGTAAGCTATGGTGCTTCCTCTCTTGTCATAAAGATAACTGAGGTATTAAAACATGTTGATTTCGTAAAGCCTAAACCAAAATAGCTGTGTATAGATGTAGATCTGCAATGGGCATTGTTTCTATAACATTGGATAAATATACCAGATGTTCTATGCAATTTCTTTTGATAGATATTTAATTACTTCTCTTCATTAATTTCAGCTTCAGAAAAACTAACAAAGAAAAACAAAGCAAAAACAAACAACAAAAACACTATTTAGAATGGCATGCCTCTGTGTTACAACTTCGCAGTATGACAAGAAATTGCAGAAGTCATATACTTTTCAGAGAAATGTACAAATCAAATGACATTACAAATATCACAGCAAAAAATTAATTTAAATATTCTCCAACTGTATTTACTGGGACTGGAAAGATTCATTCCTTTCAGCTATTATTTCTAATGCTGCTAAAGAGATGCTTTTGGGCAAACACTTAGCAGACTTATTAAATCAGCATTATAGATATATGCCAAGGGACCAGAAGAAGGTATAATTTCAACCCATTTATTTTTCATATGAGTTTTTTAATTGGAGTTGATAGATGGCCACATTTTTAAAGATAATATATATATGGCATTGATTAACCCAGGGAAGTGATACAAATGTACTCAAAAGTATAATGAAGTTTTAGTGAGAAGTGGTATATGTAAGTACATATAGGAATATATGAAATAGGACTACTTTATGCTGGCACAGAACATCTCATCAAAGTGACATAGGGACATTAATACTGGATTCACACTAAGAAGGATGGCACAATGGAGAATGTCCTAAATCAAGACTTGTCAACCTTCCTACTGTTAACATTCTGGGTTGGACATTCTGGGTTAACAATTTGTTGGAAAGGGCTGTCCTCTGTATTCTCAGATGCATAGCAGCTTTGCTGGCCTTTAGACACCAGTAATGTCCATGCCCACTTGTAATGATCAAAAATGTATCCAGACATTGCCAAATGTTTCTTAAGGGAAAAAAATGCCACTGGTTACAAACCACTGGAATGGAAGAAATCAGGGGAATAAAGACACTTTAATGTAGCATTGTATCATATCACATCTAGGGAAGCTGTGGAATGTTTTTTTGTCACTTTTATGTTTCCTGGCCACTCCATATTTATAGCAATACTCCAAACTTCAATCTCTGAATGTATACTTTCTTGACTCTTAGGAAGCCTAGTTCCTTATTTCCTCTGCAATTTCCGTGAGTAATTTCTTGTAGGAGTCCTTGGAGAGGCAAAATTATGACGTGAATGGAGCTATTTCTTGCGACTCTGGAGCACTTCTGGTCCAGTGTTCATTCCTCTGATCATCCCTGGCCTCTGTTAATCAAGAGTTCATGCAATTGCCACAACTGCACTGATCATCTACATTTTCCACGCGGCCATCAGAAAAAAATGTTATTTCTTTACATGACTAGTCTTTTCAAATTTTTTTTTCACACCAGGTAGTTGGGCCCCTCATAAATTCTTCTTTTATTCTACATAATTCTCTTTCTCAGAGCAAATGAGCTTCCCAAAGGGCAATTTTAGGGATTGTGAGGCCTAGTCTCATGTTTCCACTAAAAACATTATTGCTCTTTCCCAACTCAAGTTCTGCTGCTCTGTCTTATACACACTCTGACTTATTTTTACTTGGATATTTTTTCATAGAGTCCATTGTCCCACACATAATGAAGATCTGCTACTGGAACTCTATTTCTACTAGAACATTCCAAAGCAGTTAAAATGTTTGTTGATCAAATTATGATGGTTAGAAGTTGGCTTTTCCCAGGAGTAGAGAAGGAACGTGTATGGACTAATGAGGTTTAACTTCCAATTCCACCTAATATAGTTTTATATCTGATAGAGCCTTAAACATGCTGTTGTATTTTTATTTTATATAAAATATATTACATCATCTCTGGCTGGTGTGGCTCAGTGGATTGAGCACCGACCTATGAAGCAAAGTGTCACTGGTTCAATTCCCAGCCAGGGCACATGCCTGGGTTGTGGGCCAGGTCCCTAGTAGGGGGCACACAAGAGGCATCCACACATTGATGTTTCTCTCTTTCTCCCTTTCTGTTTCTCTAAAAATAAATAAGTAAATTTTTTAGAAAATAAAATGAACTAAAATATATAATATAAAGTTGGTAACTTAAATGTTTTCATTTGTTATAATAGTTTTATTTAAAGATTTTATTTATTTCCTTTTAGAGCAGGGAAGGAAAGGAAAAAGAGAGGGAGAGAAACATCAATGTGTGTTTGCCTCTCACATGCCTCCTGCTGGGGACCTAGCCTGCAACCTAGCCATGTCATCTGACTGGGAATTGAACCAGCAATCCCTTAGTCCACAGGCCAGCACTCAATTCACTGAGCCACACCAACCAGGGCTGTTATAATAGTCTTGATGGAATGTTAAAGATATGGCTATTATCCCCTAATTAATATATGAGTGTTATTTTTAAAATTCCAGTTTTTAACTTGACATATTTCTAAATTTACCTAATAGAAGCAGAGATGAAGGACAGAAGAATATAGGCAATCTCTACTTTGTGTGGCATGGTGTTAACTAAAACTTGTTTTTGTCACAACTGTGCCCTTACTTTGCACGGTTTCGTTGTAACTGAGGAACTGTGCACATTGAGAACGCAGTTTTAGTATGCATGTTTTATTGATAATGCAGTACCATGCAAAATGAGGACTGCCTGCATTGAACATGAATAATGAAGGAGAACTTGTCTGGTACATATTAAAACACATGATACAGCATTAGAAATGTAATACAACAGTCCCCACATAATAATATATAACTAGTGCTGCAAAAGAAATTATACAGGTGCATTCTAGTAAACATTTAAATTTAGGTTAAGGAAATTGGTTTTCTTTTGTTTTGGATCTGGATCTTTCATATTCATAATTAATTTTACACTTGACCCTCTTTCATTTAATCACTTAATCCCTATATTTATTTATTTATAATATAATAAATACCTGTGCAATTGTCACCCAAACCAAGAATGTAAAGAGTACAAAATCTTATATAAATATTCCTCACCTACCACTCTGTCAATAGACAGTTGTAATGACAATGTTTTTTGTCATTCTTTTAAATTGTCATTATTTTGGGGTCCATATAATGCATATCAAAGTATTGTTTTATTTAGTTATGGCTTGTTTTGGAATTTAAAAAAATTATACCTTATGTAGTCTCTAGACTTGCTTTTTCACTTAACATTATATTATTATTACTATATTAATAATTATGTAGCTGTAGCACATTTACTTCCACTACTATTTAGTTTCTGCTGTGTAAAAAGGAGTTATTCATTTACCCACTTGCTAGTTGATGAACATTGGATTACTATTTCTTTTTCTGTGAAGAACATGGCTTCCATGAAGCTATGGATATTCATACATACTCTTCCTGGTGTACACATGTAATGTAAGAATTTATTATAAAGTTGAGGTCTTCATTTAGGGTGGTTTCTGTGAGTGTTATGATATAGGGGTTTGAATTCATTTTTTTGTACCCATGCAGAGCTAATTTTCCCACTCCATTACTAAACAGTCCTTCTTTTTCCCTGTGATCTTCCTATTTCCCAGTCTTTCTCTGAAAGAAGCCTCTTTGCATACTTTAAAAGCTGCTGCCTGAGAGCCTGGTTTTTGATCAGAGTGCACCTAGGTGCTGACTGAGATTCTAAAATTTGTATGCCACCACAAAAGAACCCAAAAAACCAAAGTCATCTTGAAAAAGAACAACAAAAATGGAAGCATGACACAGCCAGATTTCAAACTATAGTACTAAGTTATAGTAATCAAAAGAGTATGGCAATGGCATAAAACAGCCACATAGATCAATGGAATAGAGAGTTCAGAAATAAACCCATGCATATGTATTCAATTAATTTTCTACAAACAAGCCAAGGATATGCAATGGGAAAGGACAGTTTCTTCAATAAACGTTTGGAAAACTGAATATTTACCTGCAAAAGAATGTAACTGGAACACTATCTTACATCATAACAAAAATAAACTGGATTAAAATCTTGAGTGTAAAACCTGAAACCACAAAAATTATATAAAGAAACCCAGGGGATAAGCTCTTTGATGTCTGTGTTGGCAATCATTTTTCATATTTGACAGCAAAAGCAAAGCAACAAAAGGAGAAATAAACAAGTAGGGCTACATTAAATAAAAAAAAACTGCACAACAAAAGAAATTGTCAAAACAAAATGAAAAGGCAACTACAGAATTTAAGAAAGTATTTATATCTGATAAGAGGTTACTATCTAAGTATATAAAGGACTCATTCAACTCAAAACTAAAATAACATCATGACTAACAATAAAAAAATACTATCCAATTAAAAAATGTGCAGGAAACAAAATTGACATTTTTCTAAAGAAGACATATAGGTGGGCGACAGGTACATGAAAAAATGCTCAATGTCACTAATCACCAAGAAAATGCACCTAAAAACCACAATGACATATCACCTCACACCTGTTAGGATAGCTATCATCAAAAAACAAGATATAACGGTTGGAGATCCAAGATGGTGGAGGAGTACTTCCACTTCCACCAAGTGGAAGCTACACAAACCTCCTTCCAGAACCAATCTGGAATTACAGCTACATTGTGGAGAAATCATCCTGAATAACCATCTGAACACTAGCTGGAGAGGGGCCTTACAACCAAGGACAGACTGAAGAGACCACTTCACCACAACAAGACTGATAGGGAATGCAGATGAGGTGTGAGGGGGATGGCTGGGCTCCCATGGATCGCAGCTGAAGTGCTGGAGAGATATTTCAGTGGCTGGGGCGGTGGGAGTACCCCTGAGAGATATGGAGTCTGAACCCCAAGCTTCCCAGCCTACAGAATCAGAGTTGTAAAGGAACCCAGATAACATTCATCTGTGAAAAGCAGGAGGGTTTCTGTCTGCCAGGAAGAGATGGCTGGAGACACAGAGCACCTCTTAAAGGGCTAACACACAAAATTTCACTTGTAACCACTTACCCTGGGTCAGGGCAGAGGGAGAACAGACTGGATTAGAGATGCTTGAGGAGAGTCTGGGTTGATATATCAGGAGAGAGAATTGAAGGACCAGCTACCAGGATCCCTGTGCTGAGACATCCCCCATACTGCAAAAGTCATCTTTCTCAGGCAGAGCACTCCTCTCTAAATGGCATCAGCCTGAGGGTAAGCATTGCCCCACCTGCAGGAATTACTCTGTACTACTCTGTGGAGCTTAAGCCAAGCTGCTGATTATAGCTTGTTAGTTTCAAACTGATCAATATAACAACTGATTAGCTTAAAAACTAAGGCAGAAAATACAAAGAAGCAGCCAAAGTGGGAAGACAAAGAAACAGACCCAAATGAAAGATCAAGAAAATTGTCAAGAAGAAAAACTAGATGAAATGAAGGAAAGCAGTTTATAGGAGAGTTGAGAGTAGTGATTATATAGAGTACTGACTCAACAACATGAAAAAAGACATACAAACCATAAAAAAAGCAGCAGTCTTGAATAAAGAATGCTGTATCTGAAATAAGTAATGCACTGGAAGAAATAAATACTAGGTTAGATGCAGCTGAGGATCAAATCATTGATTTGGAAGACAAGGTAGGAAAAAGCACCCAGGCAGAGCAGCAAAAACAAAAATAAATTTTAAAAAATTAGGACAGCTTAAGAAACATTTTGGACAGCATTAAATGGAACAACATCCACATCATGGGAATACCAGAAGGAGAAGAGAGCGAGAAAGGGATGGAGAACCAATTTGAAGAAATAATAACCAAATACTTCCCTAATCTGGGGAAGAAAAAAGACACACAAGTCCAGGAAGCTCAGAGGGTCCTAGACAAGTTGGACCCAATGAGGTGTACACCGAGACACAGTATAATTAAAATGACAATGCTTAAAGAGAAGGAGAGAATCCTAAAAGCTGCAAGAGAAAAGCAGAGAGCTACCTACAAGGGAGCATGAATTAGACTGTCATCAGATTACTCAACAGAAACATTTCAGGCCAAAAATCAGTGGCATGAAATATTCAAGGTGATAAAAAGCCAGGACCTACAACCAAGGCTACTTTACCCAGCAAGGCTATCATTTAAAATGCAAGGAGAAAACAGGAGCTTCCCAGACAAGAAAAAGCTGAAGCAGCTTGTTAACACCAAACCAGTACTGCAACAAATGTTAAAGGGCTTGCTTTAAACAGAAGAAAAAAAAAGGAAGAGAAAAAACAGAGGAAAATAGCCTACCAATAAAATGGCACTACATACATATCTATCAATGATTATCTTAAATGTAAATGGCTTAAATGCTCCAACCAAAAGACATAGGTACCTGGATGAGTCAGAACAAGACCCATATACATGCTGCCTCCAAGAGACCCATCTCAGATTTAAAGATACATGTAGACTAAGAGTAAAGGGTTGGAAAAACATTTCATGCAAATGGAAAAGAAAAAAATGTTGGGGTACCAGTACAAAATACACTTTAAAACTAAAGCTATAGTAAGAGACAAACAAGGATACTACATAATGATACAGGGAACAATTCAACAAGCGGATATAACCCTAGTAAACCTTTATGTACCCAACAAATATTTAGGAGCACCTAAATAGGTAAAGCAAATCTTGATGGGCATAAAGAGAGAGATTGTCAGAAATACAGTTACAGTAGGGGCTTTTAATACCCCACAAACATCAATGGAAAGGTCTTCCAGACAGAAGATTAACTAGGAGATAGAAGCCCTCAATGACACACTTGATCAGATGGATCTAATTGATATCTTCAGAGAATTTCACTCCAAAACAGCAGAACATTCATACTTTTCAAGTGTAGATGGAATATTTCTTGGACAGATCACATGTTATGAGAAAAAACAAGTCTCAATAAAATTAAGATTGAAATCACATCAAGCATCTTCTCACTAGAAATCAATCACAACAGAAACACTGAAAAATTCACAAAGACATGTAAACTAAATAACATTGTATTAAACAATGAATGGGTCAACAAGAAGATCAAGGAAGAAATCAAAAGATACTTAAAACAAATGAAAATGAGGACACAAAAATCCAAAATCTGTAGGACCTGGTAAAGCAGTCCTAACAGGGAAATTTGTAGTATTACAGGCCTATCTAAAAACAAAACAAAACAAAACAAAACAAAAACAAGAAAAAAGCTGAAATAAACACTCTAACTTCACACTTAAAGGAACTTGAGAAAGAACAACAAACAAAGCCCCAAGTGAGTAGAAGGAACAAAATAATAACATCAAGGCAGAAAAAAATAAGAGTTGACAAACCTTTAACCACACTCATCAAGAAAATAAGAAAAAAGACCAAATAAATAAAATCAGAAATGAAAGAGGAGAAATAGCAACCGACACTGAAGAAATACGAAGAATAAGAAAATGTTATGAACAATTATATGCCAACAAATCGCACAACCTGGATGAAATGGATAAATTCCTAGAAATATACAGTCTTCCAAAGCTAAATTAGGAAGAATCAGAGAAACTGAATAGACAGATTACACCTGGTAAAATTGAAGCAGTAATCAAAAACTCCCAACTACCAAAAGCCATGGATGAGATGGCTTCACATGCGAATTTTAAGAAACATCCTAGGAAGAACTAACATCACTCCTCAAACTATTTCATAAAATTCAAGAGGAGGGAAGGCTCCCAAACTCATTTTGCAGGGCCAGCATTATCCTAATTCCAAAAACAGATCAAGACACTACCATGGAAGAAAATTATATGCCAGTATCCCTGAAGAATATGGATGCTAAAATCCTCAACAATGTATTAGCAAACAGAATACAACAATGCATCAAAAAATCATACACTATGACCAAGTGGGATTTATTCTGGGACTGGGAGGTTGATACAACATTCTCAAATCAACAAATGTGATTCACCACATTATAAAAAGGATAAAAACCCCTTGATCATATCAATAGATGCAGAAAATACATTTGATAAAATCCAGCAACCACTTATTATAACATTCTCAGCAAAGTGGGAATAGAGGCACAATACCTAAACATAATAAAGGCCATATATGACAAACCCACTGCCAGCATCACACTCAATGGGTAAAAACTTCAAGTGTTTTTTTATGATCAGGAACAAAACAGAAATGTCTACTTTCACCTCTGTTACTCAACATAGTACTGAAAGTCCTAGCTACAGTATTGAGACAAAAAGAATAAATGAAAGGCATCCAAACTGGAAAAGTAGTAAAACTGTGTTCATTTGCAGATGACATGATAATGCACATAGAGAGCCCCAAAGACTCCAAGAAGTCACTAAAACTGATAAACAAATTCAGAATTAATATCCAAAAATCAGTTGCATTTTTATATTCTAATAATGAACTAACAGAAAAAGAAATTTAGAAAACAAGCACTCACAATAGTTTCAAATAGGATAAAGTACCTAGGAATAAACCTAACCACGGATGTAAAAGACCTGTTTCGGAAAATTATGACACTGAAGAAAGAAATTGAAGATACAGATAAATGGAAGTACATACTGTGTTCATGGACAGGAAGAATTAACATTATTAAAATGTCCATACTACCCAAAACAATCTATAGATTCAAACAAGTTTCTATCAAGATCCCAATGACATACTTCACAGAACTAGAACAGATATTTCAAAAGTTTATATGGAGCCACAAAAGGCCCCACATAGCAACAGCACACTGAGTAGAATAACAAAGTTGTAGAAATCACCCTACTTAATATCAAACTATACTATAAGGCCGTAATAATAAAAACAGCATAGTACTGTCATAAAAATAGACTCAAAGACCAACGGAATAGAATAAAGAGCTCAAAAATAAACCCACACCTTTGTAGTCAATTAATATTTGACAGAAGAAGCAAGTACATACAATGGCCTAAAGATAGTTTATTCAATAAATAGTGATGGGCAAATTGGACAGATACATGCATAAAAATTAAACTAGACCACATTCTTACTCCACACACAAGAATAAATTCAAAATGTATCAAAGACTTAAATGTTAGACCTGAAACCATAAAAATCCTAAAAGATAACATAGGCAGCAAAATCTCAGACATTGCTCATAGCAATTTTTTATCAGTTATATCTCCCCATACAAGGTAAATAAAAAGAAAAATAAGCAAATGGGACTACATTGAACTAAAAAGTTTTTGCATAGCAAAGAAAATCATCAACAAAATAAAAAGATAACCCACAGAATGGGAAAACATATTCACCAATACATCTGATAAGGGGTTATTATCCAAAATTTGAAAGTACTTACAAAAGTGAACACCAAAAAAAAAACAAAGAACCTTAATGAAAAATGAGCAGAGGACTTGAATAGACACTCCTCTAAGGAGGATGTACAGATAGTCAATAGACATTTGAAAAAATTCTCAAGGGCCCTAATCATCAGTGGAATGCAAATTAAAACTATAATGAGATACCATCTCACACTTGTTACAGCGGCTATAATCAATAAATCAACAAACAAGTGCCAACAAGGATGTGCAGAAATGGGAACCCTTTTGCACTGTTGGTTGCAATTCAGATTGACGCAGCCACAGTAGAAAGCAATGTGGAGTTACTTCAAAAAATTAAAAATGGATCTGCCTTTTGACTCCACAATCCCACTTCTCGAAATATATCTGAAGGAACCCAAAACACTAATTTGAAAGAACATAGCACCCCTATGTTCATTGCAGCAGTGTTTACAATTGCCAAGATGTGGAAACAGCTCAAGTGTCCATCAGTGGATGAGTGGATAAAACAACTATGGACATTTACACAATGAAATACTGCTCTACCATAAAAAAGAAGAAAATTTTACCCTTTGTGACAGTATGGATGGACGTGGAGAAGATTATGCTAAGTGAAATAAGCCAGTCAGAGAAAGAAAAATACCGTAAGATTTCACTCATGTGTAGAATTTCATGAACAAACTGAACTAACAAGGAAATGGGGGCAAACTCATAGATTGAGAGCAGATGACAGCTCGTTTGGGGGGATACTTAGGGGGTGGAAAGACTGAACAAATAGGAGAAAGGACTCATGGACATGGACAACAGTGTGGTGATTGCTGGTGGGAGGGGACACAAGGAGATTAAATGGTAATGGAAAAAATACAATAAAGGTAAAAATAATAAATAAAATTCAAAAAAAGACAAGATATAACAAGTGTTGGTGAGGATGTGGAGAAAAGGGAACACTTGCACACAGTTTTTGGGATGTATGTTGGTGCAGCCACTATAAAAAACAGTATAGAGGTTCCTCAAAAATTAAAAATAAAATACCATATGATTCAACAATCCTATATCTAGGTATACATCTAATTGAAATAAAAACAAGGTATCAAAGAGATATCTGCACTTTCATGTTCATTGCAGCACTAGTTATAATAGCCAAGATGTGGAAACAACCTAAGTATTTATCAACAGATGAATAGATAAGATATGACGTATGTGTATATATGTGTGTGTATATTGAACAAAGGTTTACAGTTGTGAGTACACAAAACACAATTTATTCTTTTATTATTATTCATTAATTATTGTATTATTTTCCATATGAGCAATTGTAAAACTACTTTGCCAACCCCTGTATGTGTAAATATACACATACACACATGAACAATGGAATATTATTTTGAAATGAGAAAGAGAGAAGTCCTCTCACTTGCATCAACATGGATGGACTTTGAGAACATTTTGCTAAATGAAATAAGTCAGGCAAAGTCAAATACTCTGCATGATTTCACTTATATGAGGAATGTAAAAAAAGGTCAAACTCATAGTAACAGAATAGAAAAGTAGTTTCCCAGGGCTGAAGTAGGAGATATATAGAAAGGCTGGTAAAACAGTGCAAACTTTCAGCTCTATAATGAATAAGTTGAGGACTTAATGTATAATGTAGTGATTATAGTTGATAACACTGTTATTGTACAATTGAAATTTTCAAAGACAGTGGATCTTAAATATTCTCACCAAAACAGAAAATTAAAAAAGATAAATGTATGAGGTGACAGATATATTAAGTAGATGTGGGGATTCCTTTAACAATATATACATATTTCAAATGACGGTGATGTACAATTTAAATATCATATATATTTGTATGTCAACTATTCCTCAATAAATCTGAAAAAAGATTACCTATAATTTTTTAATACAAGAGAAAAATTCAGAGTAATCATTCTAAAATAATAATAGAAGCTTACTAAGCTTTTTTCCTGAAATTTTTCTTTCTATGATAAGAATATATTACTTTTGTAAATAGAAAATAAATATTGTATAATATTTAACATGGCAGAGTGGGAGAGGATAATGGAAAGAGTTTCAAATAAATTTCCCTTGCTTCTCCTTTGCTCCCTCTCCTAATCTATCTGCCTCTCCTGAGCTAAGGATCTTCTGGCCACAGAAAGCCAAAGAGGAAAGTGAGCTCCTGGCCAGTAGAATTCTTATCTAGCATTGCAGCCACTAGAGAGCTGATTTAGGGCTCTCCCCTGAGTTTATACAAGAGCTCAGATAGCAGTATCCACCGAGCTCAGGACACCATTGAGATTCATGAATCCATGGAAGAAAACTCTGCATGAAACATATCTACCAATCCCTCCTGTCCTTGATCTTCAAGATCTTAGCTTAGGAGGAGATGAGTTCATGTGGATTGAGGTCTTTCTACTCCCAATTCTGAGCTAATGTGAAAGGACTGGAAGCACAGCGATCCCATGCCCTGGGATCGAGGCAAGAGCAGGAAAGAGCAGGTTGGCAGCTACAACCTGGCTCTTAGGAGAGAGCAGGTTGACCGCTACAACTGTTGGAGCATGCACGCAGAGAGCAGTCACTTTGACATCAGTGCGCTCATTTAGAGTACACCAACATTCACACTTCAACTCTAGCACGTCTAAGCAGACTCACAAATTCTTTGCCTCTCTGAGCGGTAAATTTGAGGAATAAGCTTGCCCCTGTGTTATAATTTAACATTTCTTGGCCCTAGGTAGGTAAGCCTTGCTAAATCATAGGTGAAGTTTAACAAGCCCATTCCTTGGACTGAGAGTTTTACACTGTGTTAAAACTGACACTCCATGTTTGTATGTGTGGGTCCTGGTTAGAACTCCTAATTGATTCTCACTGGAAAGGAAAAGAAGGAAAGGGGGGGTCATTATTCCTAAATTCCTTAAAACTCTAACAATCCTCTCTCTTATTAGTTCCATAAAATTAGAAATCATTTCAATATAATAAAAATGCAAATACTAGTTAAGAATCTAACTTCTTAATAATATTTAGATCAAAGAAAAAATTATAAGTTCCTTACAAGAAAGAGTACTTAAAACCTATGAGAAATAATGGAAGCAACACTCAGGGAAGAAAAATGCAAAGTAAGTCAGCAATAATCCAAAGAAGTCAGAAAGGATAAATAAAATACTTCCAAGAAAACCAGGAAGGGGTGTGACCATCTTCTATTGTATTTCCCCATGGTGCCTATGTACTCCCTTTTGTTCCTGTTCCCTTCCCTTACTCTCTAAGCCCCTTTAACACCCTCCAGGATTGGAACACGAGGCAGCAGTAGGGCTGAGGAGCAAGACAAGTTGTACAGTTCTATCTTGTTTCCATCTCTGGGAGAGGCAGATGTTCAAAAATGGTGGCTTTTTCTCTTGAGGTATACTGTGTTCCTCAAATCTGTCACTGGGGAAATTCCACCATAGACAGTTGAGGCTTCTCCATCTCATTCATTTCCTTTACCACCGCTCTGTTTAAAATACTTTGTCTGGTTTTCTAACACAGGGGCCTTATCCAGTTTACCTGGATATCCATATCCTGCCTAATCTCAAAGGACAGTTATTCTCCTTGTTTCTTTGCTCTGCCCAGCAGCGGGGGTGTGTCATTCTAGCAAGTCTCTCTCCTCTAGACTTTTTAGGTGTGAATCCCACCCTAAATCCCACCTCTCCCAAATTTTAGGTGTATATACCTAGCTCTCTGTGCTGTTATGAAAGCATCCTCATTGGGCTTTAGGGAAGGAAAAATGCTCTTTTTCTCTTCCACACAACAGTTGCATGTCTTTCATTATTGGTCTCTTTCTTTTTTTTTCTTTCTTTATTTTTTAATAAGCAAATTGTCCTTTATTATCTCTTAGGAATTAATAGAATCAATAAGCAATTCCAAGTCACTGCCAAGCAAACACTCCTCCTTCCCCTTACATTCTGTTCTGACTTGGATTAGACTCAAAGGCACAGAAAGTTTACACCATATTTGCAGTAAGGTCTACCTGACAAATAGGGTATAAATTAGAATTCTGATTGTGTAATTTCAACTGTTGTGTAAAAAAGCCAAGTGCAGTCCTAAGTAATGAAATAAACCTAAGTGTCACCTGTAACAGGAAAAAAAGTACAATTAGTTCTTTAAAAAAAAAAAAAACAAATTATTCAACAAAGATTTAAATTCAGTGCTGAGGAAGAAGATAAAATCTGCAGGAGGAGCCTTGTGTCTAGGGTTTGGGCCCAGCCATGGACCTAAGCCGTCCCTTATTTTATATCCCTTGTCTTCTGCAGAGTCTGAAGTTAGTCACCAGGAGACACAGCAGTGGGTGGTTCTGCATTGGTGTGGAGAGACCAGCGAGACGACAAATTATTTTATTTGCACTGAAGGGCAATGAAGACACCCAGAGAGGGTCTTATTTCTAATTTGGTGTCCTTGATGGGGAGTAAATGCTACAAATGCTTCATTGTTCAGTGGCTGTAGGCAGAGCAGTTTCTCAGGAAAAAAAAAATATGATCTTCAGTAAAAGATTCACATGAGGTTGACTATGCAGAGGACAATTGGAATGGAAACAGTGCCAGGACACTCAGCTTCCCTAACAAAATTCAACATTAACACACATTTCCCTGCCTTTGAAACAGCTGAATGAACATTATAGAGTTAAAACTTTGTCTGCCATTAACTCCTTTTTGATACCAAGAGATCTTCAGGTTCTTTTCAGGAAAGTGCCTGTAACTTTTCTTTAAGTAACAGGATGAGGAGGGCACACATTTAACACCATTTGTCCATTAGCTTTGTCCACCTCTTGACTATCTTGATGCCTTCTACCTACCAAAGTTGGCAAGAGAGGCTATCTGACTCCCTTAAAAGGGAACACTGTGTGTATAATTTCTAGCACTGCATTCCTTAGGAGATTCACAATCAAGGCAACTGTGAAAGCTAATTACCCACAGGGATGTCTTGAAAGGGGTACATCATGGACTCTCCATTGTGGATTCTGTGGATTCTCTGAATTGCTTCAGAAAGAATGAGACTGATAACCATAGTCTTTATCTTGGGACACTGCAGCTTTTGCACCTCCTCGGGGACTGTATTGATCGCCATCTCATCTCATCAATAGAGGAGTCCTCAGTCAGGTGGTGGGGGAAGAGCTCCTGCAGACGGAATGCTACAGTGGCCATGACATAGATGGGTCATGCAAGTGCCTCTGTCTTTCAGGATCTCCAGAGCAACAACAAAACTTTGCACACATTCAATAATGTCATCCACTATGATTGTGATGCTCCCATCAATGTCTCCAACTACAGTTATTTATGGCTTTTCATTGGCCATCATCAGTAGCAACTCCAGGCCAGGTGGAAGATGCATTCTTGACCATTGCAGAAGTGATAACCATCATCCATGACCAGCACTGTATATTGAGCCTCTCCATGAATTACAGCTAAACCCAGATGGAGCTTCTTAGCATATGACTGGGCTCTTTTGGAGCTTCAGGAAACTTAGATACAATGACTGCATTTCTGTTATTTGGAATTTCTTGTTGGATATACTGAAGTAAGAAAACTGAGGTTCTAAGGTTGTCCACAGGCAAGTTGAAAAAGCCTTGAATTTCTTTCTGATGAAGATCCATAGTGGTGATGTGAGTTAAACCCACTTTTGCCAGCATAGACATTAGGAGTTTGTCCACAATGGAATACGTCTTCCTTATCTTGCTTTGCTTGCTGTAGGGAAAATAAGAGAAGACTCTACTAATATACTGGGCATAGGCAGTCTTCAGTGTGGAAACCCTGATCAATAACTCCGTCACTGCTGTATTCATGTCTTTGGGTATTTTCTGTATAATAAAAATATATTCGCCATGAACATATTTTTTATTTCCACTCTTGTTTGTCCACTGGCTTCTTGATATATGACAAACTTCCCCAATTCAGCACTAAGATGCAATTCTGGAGGTCAGAAGTCCTAAAATCAAGGTATTGGTAGGGCTGCATTCAGGAGGTTCTGGGGGGATCAATTTCCTTGTCTTGGGGCTCACAGTCCTCGACTCATGGCCCCCATTCTCCATCTTCAAAACCAGTGGCATGACATTTTCAAATCTCTCTTTTTGTCTGATCTTTGCTTCGATTGGTCACTTCTTTACTTCTCATTATTGGTTTCTTTAAACTTTGAATACACTCTTAGCTTTATTAAAGATCCTGGACCTGGGTGATGGATTAATGTCTATTGAACCAGTTTTTTTTTTCTTTTTTTTTTTTCAATGTTAACTGCTTAGTTTATGTAGTCAAGATAGAACAAGATAGATAGTATTAACAGCCAACACTCCTGAATTATTCCCACCCACCTCTTCTTTCCCACCCCAATACAACCACCACACATCACAGTAATATCCCAAACCCTTTCCCAATTTATTAAATATGGTGCAAGCACACAGGCACTTAGGAGGAGGTGGTTCTTTTTATGTTGAGTCCCTGGAGCTCTGCAAGCCAAGTAGAGCCAAGTAGAACCAGTTTTTAATAACTCCTTTTAAGTCCTGCATAGGAAAACTGTGCAGGACTCCAAATCATATTTTGATTTGGAATGTGGGGTAGCACCTAGTGTTCTCAGTTTTACAGTCTCAGCCAAAACTGTTAGCAGGAATAATCCCATGTCAATATTCTACTGCACTAGCTAATGAAAAAGTACGTAAAGAATTTGAGTGGATTATTCGCAGAAGAACATATTCAAAATTTCAACAAAGTGTAAGAGATGTTCAAACTTAGAAATAATATGAGGTATTATTTTATACCAGTGAGACTTTTAAGAATTTAACAAGTGTGATGAATACTTATAAGGATATTCTCATACTTTGCTGATAGAAATGTTCATTCTATATCCCTTCTGAAAAGCGATCTGCAACTTCCATTGGATTAAAAAACAAACAAACCTTATAACCTGTTGATCCAGAAGTTCCAGTATGGGGTTCTATGCTTTTGCCCTGTGAAGGTAGAAGTGCTAATATGTGTGACTATATATCAGAGTGACAAGGATATAAAATAATAGTATGAATTAATAAAAAAAATCTAGCAACAATGGAAATGCTCAATGGAAATGAATGTTTGAATAAATTTTGAAATGTTATGGAATCCTTAAAATAATGAAATAAAACTATACTAATTTTCCTTGTGGGTATTCCCTATGGATAATTATTGGGTGAAAAAAAGCAAGATGCAGAAAAATGTACATACTATTGTTATATTTTTGAAAAAAAAGTTATACTTTTAAATGTACGTTTACATTTATGTGTGTTCCTGGTATGTGCATTATGATGGGAGCATGGAAATAAGTAAGAATATATACCAGGTTGCTAACAAGGATTACTGAGGATTGTCAGAGAGGGAAATGACATGAGTAGGCTAAGGGGACAGAAGTTGGAGGAGGCAAACAAAGGAGAAATACAGGTATATGAAATCACATTTATTAATGTGTATAAAATTATATGTGTATATAATAAATTAAGTAGATAAAAAAATGATGGCACAGAACTCTCAATTTCAATAGTAAAACAGATGAAACAAATCCTGAGGAAAAGTTGTGGAAAAACTTTCTCATACCTTCATGCATATGAGCAAAGAAAAACTTAGCTCATACCTTCATGCAGAAATGGAACTTCCACCACTATTTTTGGTAGAAAATAATTAATATAATCAATTGAGCCCAGGCACAATCAATATCAGATCTAATCACAAAACATAATTGAAGATACAAAAATAATAAAAGAAACAAAACCCCACAAAAATAATAAAACATACATAGTATTAGCTTCAATTTTGATACTTCTTAAGTCTCCAAATTTTCTAAAATAAATTTCTCATATTAGAGTATTTTTCCCCATAACTATCAAGCAAAGAGAAAAAAAAGAAACATGCTTTAAGTAATCAGTCCTTGGTGCCTTGGTGGTGGTTTTCGTCCTCGTTACATAGGCTGTTTGCCACAACATCACCAGTGATTAGTCAGTTTCTGAAGCCGGGGCATCCAGCTCAAAGGATGTAAAGGTCAAACAGGACAGTCTTGCTTGTTTTTGTAGACAGCAATTCTGGCTCTAACAAAGCAGCTTCCAAAGTGTGGCCCGAGTACCCTTGGCCATCCCCCAGGGTCTTTTCAGGTACTCAAGCTGAAAGACTTCTTTTGGAATGCTACTCAGTCATTATTTTCCCTTTTAGTCTCATTATCTAACAAAAGTACCACGGAGCTTTCCGGAGGCTATGTGCTATTGGATATTGTGATAAATTGAATTCAGCTGTTTTCTATTTTTAAATATAGTTATTATTCATAGAAATTATTAATGTTATCTTGTAAAGGGTTTAGTATTATATTAAATAATTATTAATACATTTTAGTATTAATTTTTAGTATCATAAATGCCATTAGATACAACCCACATAAATACAAGCACTGTGGGGTCTCAGTTTTGAGGGTGTAAAAGGGATCCTGAAGCAATGTATCAGAGCACTGCTGCTCAGATGCTAGTGCATTAAGCAATCCCCTTTTAAACAGGACTGTCGTCATTTTGGAGAGTATGTTTGGTGCCAGGAAGAAGGTGGGAATGTAAAGTACAGTTGCATTTACACACCATTAACAAAATGTGAAAGCAATGAAAAAATATTCAGCTTTACCTGTAAAAATGGCATGCAAGGTAAGATAGCAGTACAATAGGGTGCCATTTTTTTCAACTATTAAGATCGGTACTCTCATACCTACTTTTGGGAGTGTAAACCAGTCAAACTCTTGGGGAACTATGCCTATGAAAATGCAAAAGTGATTTTACTTTAACCGAACTATGGCCCTTTTTTGAAAGCCACCTGTGGATACTTCAGTGTTGACCCAAGTTGGCAGTAATAGAGGCAAACCACATTCAGGACAGCTCTGTTTGCAAACACACACACACATACACAGAAGGGAAAATCAGAGTGTTCATAAATAGAAAAATTCCATAATATGTTATGGAATGCCCATTCCATGGAATGCTATGGACATAATTGAAATAAATAATGTGGATCCTATATTTAAGCACAGCTATTATAATTATGATTATCACATTAGAGATACTTAAATATGGTCTATAACAGAATAAGTAGTAGATTCTACATGTACTAAGAAAAGAATAAATATTTGTTCAGGGAGCATGGCATGTGCAAAACTGGCAAATGTATGTTTGTATAACTATTTTCTGGAAGGATGCACAAGAATCAATTAACAGTGATTATTTCTAGCAATAATAAAGGTGGGGTCATGGAAGATTTTTGGGTTTTGTTTCATATCTATGTTATTTGAATTTTTAAAATCATGAGCTTGCACTTTTAATACAGTTTAAAAAGTGATCTTTTTGTTACTAAAAAAAAACAATCAATGTAAAGATTATCTTATTTTAGGAGTTTGCCTTCAGAATGACAATTATATTAGACATAAATGCTCTTGAAAGGGTGTGAGCATGATGATATAGGTGAGTTTGTCCTATGATAAAGTTAAATTCCAACCAATAGGCATTTTTGGGTATGTGCTGCATGAACAGCGTGTACTCCATGCAGTTGTTGCACGGGCCTGAAGAAGACCTAACATGCAACCTGTCGGCCAAACACTCTGCTTGTTTGGGCTCTGTAGCCTGAATCAGGTCTGCAGAAAGAACAGGATGAGGTTAAGTAAAAAAGAGTCACAAGAGCTTGGAAAATTAGGCAGAAGGAAAGTCCTAGAAAAAACTTTCCCTCAGGGAGTTGATTAATACATCATGGTTCTGACAGGATGTATGCCTGGGAACAGAAGTGACTGGCAAGAGGAGAAAATAAAACAGCCAGAGAAAAAAAGCAGCAACTTCAATATCAGTGACAATAGCAACATTTTCCCTGTCTAGAAAATAAGGCTTAATATTTATTGAGCGCTCACCCTGGGCTATGACCAAAAATTAATAAATATTATAAAATGTGTAATAGTCAATAATATTATATAAATACAGCATGTTATGATATTATGTATTATATTTTATCATATATTTCATATAGTATTATCAAATAGATAATTTAAATTGATAATATCATATTATTACAGTTTTTAATCCTCTTAAGGTTTTATTACTCCATATAACCCTTTTGGGAAGATGCAATTTCTTTCTGATGAGAAGAATAAATATCTCTGAGAGATTAAAGACTTGTTCAAGTTCTCATGGCTAGTACACAGTAGTGTCCCTGATTTCTGGAGTCCTTAAAAATTTCACTACACATTTTATTTATATGCAATATATTCTGTTGTAGTTTATGTGGCATAGATATGGCATAGATTTCTCTATTTTATCCACCAAGGTTGCACAACAATTTCAAATTTCTTATCTCATGTTCGGTCACATTTTTAATATTAAAATTATTTTATGATCTTATTTTTTATATGCTCTTATGATGTCACCAAGAAATATTTATTGAGTACCTATTGTGTCCAGAGCATTATCTCAGAGACTCTAGATATAAATGGAAACAAGAAATAATCTATATTTTAAAGAGTCTAATAATTTATTTCATAAGACAGAAAACATGTAGAAAAAAATGATAGTACCATATGCCAAGAAATGGCAAGAGCTAGATAAATAATAGTCAGAAAGTGCCATGAAAGTTTAGGAAAATGAAACTTTTACTATGTTTTATGGTCTTAGGCAACTTGCTTAATTTTTCTTAGCTTCAGTTTTCTTATCTGTAAAGTGGGTTTTTTGAGAGGATTAATCTGGTAAGATACCCAGGTCTGTCCAGGAAAAGTCCAATCATTGTTAATATAAGGAGAATGTTTTGCACAACAGTGATGTAACCAGGCAGCCAAGGAGAGTGGATCGGAATGCACATGTGTGAACAATTACAACTCCACAGTACTAGTCAGTGGGGACAGTAGATGCTGTTGAGTGAATATGTGTACTGTGTGTTCATTACATTCAAAATGCCTCATTAGAGCAATGAATCTGCATCAGATTTTTCATTAAGCTTTAACATTCCTCCGTGGAAACTATTCAGATGATGCAGAAGGCTGCAGCTGGGCAACTGGCAACTGGCAGCTTCATCACAACAATGCATCCACTCATCCATCATGTCTTATGCAGAGTGTTTTGGTGAAACATCAAATCACCCAGGTCACTCAGCCTTGCTATAGCTTTGATTTGGTGTCCTGGGTCATCTGGCTTTTCCCAAAACTAAAAACACCTTTGAAAGAAGAGATTTTAGGCCAACGAAGAAATTCAGGAAAATACGATGGGGCAGCTGATGGCGACTGGGAGAATTGTGTGAGGTCCCAAGGTGCCTACTTTGAGATGGACTGAGGTGTCATTTTCCTATGTACAATATTTCTTGCATCTTGAATCTTCCCTAATAAATTTTTCTATTTTTCATAGAACAAGCTGGATACTCTCTGGACAGACCTGTGGATATGAATTAAGTGTCTGGCATATGCCATGTAATAAACAGAAACTATTATTAATGTTTTATACTATTTATTTCTTCTCCTTTTCTTTTTTATCCTCCTCATCATCTTTTCTGAAGCCTCAGAGCTTCAGTGAATGTTTAAGAAAGATACAGAGAAGTGAAAACTCATGGGGAAGGATTTTTCCATTTATATAAAATTTTATGAACATATTCATATTAGAGTTTATATATGTTATATGCATCTTGAGAATGCTCAGTAATTAGCACCCCTCTTTCCTCTTTCCTATTTTTATCCATTCTGTCTCTGAACTGAGTGAGAAAGTGAAAACCAAAAAAGAAGATGAATTAAAATCCAGCAAGACAAATGAAGGCCTTTATCATTGCCATTGTTACTAAGAAAGACTGCTGACTTATTTCAGTGTAACAGTCAAATGGGCTGTCTACCTAACACCTGAAGAAGACAGACATTCTCCAGTTCATCATGGTCAAGCTGCATCATGGTCCGGTTCATCATGGTCAAGCATGAAGGACAGAGCAGCCCCCACTGCAGGGTCAACACCTCCAGCACTGACCTCATGTCATTGCTGAAAAAAGAGGCATGTGGTCTGGGAAACGCATAGAAGAGAACAGAGGAAATGACAATGTATTTATTATACACCTCCATCTTCTTCCAAATTTACCAATCAGAAAACTTCTCTACCTCAATGAGTGGGACAGCATTGGGAGAGGAGGGGCAGCAAGAAGACAGAAAGGTTTTAGGAAACCCTTTCTCAACAAAACCAAGGGGGCAGAGAGGCATTACATTCACACATGTACATGCACCAATGTACACACTTGAAAGACAGCTAAGTTGCCTGTTCAGCTTTCTTGCCCATTCACCCATCACCTTCCCCTTAGGCTGTCTACATTTTCTAGTTGACCAATACAAAAAATGTGTAAAGTCTGAATACGGGCCCTCTGTCAGTCATACATGTACATATTTATTTTCTTGCTCTCAGGCTTGTTCATTTTCAATGTCTTAATAGTATCCCTGATAAACAAAATTTATTCATTTTCATATAGTTCAATCTAATAAAATATTCATTTATTTAATATTTTATACTCCACTTAAGGAATAGTTCACTACAAACCTACAATCCACCAGTAATTAATTTTTGTATATGGTAAAAGAAAAGTTAATTTTCTTTCTTGTGGATAGCCAATTGATCCAGCATCATTTGTTAAAAAGATAGTTGTTGCCCTCAAGAGAAATAAAAACTTATATTCACACAAAACAATGCATGTGAATGTTTATATAAGATTTATTCATAATCTCCAAAAACTGGAAACAAGCTAATTGTCTTTCAAGAAATAATTTTTAAAAGGTTGTGGTATATACATACAATTTAAAATTAACCTTCAATAAAAAGTAATGAATTATTAACAGGTATAGCAACATGGATAAATCTCAAATGCATTTTGCTAAGAGAAAGAAGCCAGACAAAAGGAAACATACTATAGGTTTTATTTATGTGATATTCTGGCACATACTTACCATTTGGATCACAAAAGCCAAATTATCAGAATAGAAAAGTGGGCATTGGTTGCCAGGAGATAGGTAGGCTACATGGAAAGCATAAGGGGATATTTGGGGGATGATAAATTGTTTTATGGTTGTGGTGGTGTTAATACAACTCTATATACCTGTTCAATGCACAAATAGTAGATTTTATTTTTTGTATATTTTTAAAGTTATAAAATAAAAAAAACTTAAAAAATCTCAAATTAAAAAAGACATTTTCCCACTGCTTTATAGTGCCACTATTGTCATAAATTAGTTTGTATATGCACAAGTTACCTCTACTTTAAAATGTGTCACTATTCAACTTGTTACTTGATAATATTATTTTATTATTTATAACTAATTTGGAATTGATGTATGGACAACTGGAAGACTGACAGTTATATTTATGGATTTAGAGACAAGTTGAATTTCTTCTCTTCCACCAATCCAAAATCTCTCCCTCCCATAGTGAGATGGGAGTAGATATGTGGCATCCAGATCTCTCTAGTTGCTGGGAGTGCTGGCAGATGGTTTTGGCTATTACCTCCTTCAAACATTGCCTCAGCTTCAGAGAACTACCATACCAAAAGCCATGTCTTCCAGCCAGCCCACATTCAATAGCAAATTGAGGTAGAGGATTAAAAGATTGTCCATACAGGCCTAATGCAGCACTATTCTTTAGAGCCTTTCTAGACTCGGATATTTTAATAGAGTTATTTGAGGTTGTTGAGCCCACATTGTATTTTAATTTTTAAATTTGATCATGGGAAATGAAGTGACTATGCATCCAGAATAAACCAGATTATCTTTGACCTACTGATGGGCACAGCAATAGCCATCATAGTTGGGAGTGGTTTATCTGAGATCACTCATAAACAGGACCAGAGAGTACAAGTTTATGAGCAGGTAGCTCAGGCTCTTATCACCTACCACTGTTGGACCAGCACCCACATTTAGCTTATACTAATTGCAGTATGAGGACCTTCTGTGGGCAGCTGATAGAAGAAGGAGAAGCCAGATTTTGGCTTACAGCTGGGTCAGATTGATATGTAGGGACAAGAGGAAAAATGGAGGAAAGCTGCTGCATTACAGCTTCACTCAGAAATGGTCTTGAAAGTCAGTGAAGAGAGAGAGATTCTCCCAAAAGGCAGAGTTTTAGGTGATGCACCTGGTTATCTAACTGGTCATTTGAGAAGTGGTTCAAAGTTAGTATACATACACACACACACATACACACAAGGTCATAAAGAAAGAAGAGAAGATTAAGGACAAGGAGATCTGAGATAGAGAATATGGGTAGATGATTGAGAGAAGGAAAAAAGTGAGAACTTCTTAGAATTACATGTTAGATTAGAGTATATTTACCATAGAAGATATATCAATAATAATGGGAAAGACAGAATGACACAGCCAGTTGATATCAGCCTGCCTCTGACATAGGTCACCTCAGCATTAGCATAATGGGTGCATGAAGAAAGTGACTACAGTGGCAGAAATGTAGACTCTTCATGGATCCAGAAGGGTGGGCTTTCATCCACCAGGGCTGAGGTAGTAGCTACTACTACATTTGATGCCAAATGTCTGAACTGCCAGCAACAAAGACAAATGCTGATATCCCAACATGGTACATTTCTTGAATAGTATAACTGATGACTTGATGGCAAGTTGACTTACACTGGGTCTGTTTCAACCTGAAGTAAAGAGACATCCATTCTAAGAGGAATAAACACATATTCTGTGCATAGATTTGCCCTTCCTGTTAGCATGGCCTCAAGCAGCACCACTATCCAAGGTCTTAGAAAATGTTCTATCTATAATATATAATATTACCTATATATATAATATTATCTCACATAATATTGTTTCCCACTTTAGAGAAAAATAATGAGAATATTACATGGATTTACAGTTTATATCACACTCTCTATCACTCAGTATCTACTGATCAGATACAGTGATGAAATGGTCAGCTAAAGGCACAGTGCATATGCCAGCTCATATTCAACACTGAAAATAGAACATTATCCTCCAGTTTGCTGTTTATGCCTTGTAGCAAATCACTTTATGTGGTGCTGTGCTCCAAATATGTAAAGAATACATGAGTTTGGAAACCAAAGACTAGAAACAGAAGTGGCTTCACTTGTCATCACTCTCAATGGGTGGGGGGTGGGGGTGGCTATTCCATTTTTACAAGTCTGTATGGTTAAAAGTTCTGTTCCCAAAGAGAGACTTCTCCAGCCAGAAGATGCAGCAATCAGCTTATTTGACAATAAAGCTGCTTAGGTATTTTAGTCTTTTTGTGTATGGAGATCAGCAAGCAACTTGTTCTGGGTAGTTTGCCTGATCCCCAGGAGGAGCTAGGACTGCTATTATTTGGTGGGAGGCAGGGAAGAATATGGTAGGCATGTAGAATTGAGCTCCTCTTAATATTCCCTTACTCAGTTGTCCTGGTAAATAGATAAGTGCAACAATCCTGGTTTGAGAAGGCCATTGTGACCTGTGTGTAAGGAAGGAGAATTTAGGTCACACAACCAGGCAAGTCACTAAGACCAGCACCTGAAGGTGAAAGGAACATAGAAAACTAGGAGGACGTAGATTGTTAGTTACAGCCTGAAGACCAACTGTAGTGGCCTGGACTGATGGGTATTCCTCTAGACTTCTTCTAAGTTTCCTCCAGAAAAAAAGAGACTCACCAGAATCCTAGAGAACCTCTTCTGAATGTATATGGAAAAAAAGGATGACTTAGGTGCAAGGAGGACTGTGATGAACATAGATATGGCGCTGCCAGGGGTGGCCTCCGTTCAAGGGTAGATCAAGGCAAGCGTAGTAGACCCTGGTTCGTTTTTCCCAAAGTAGGGCGACACTCTTGGCCATTTCAGCTTTAGAACTTCCAGGGGTTTGGCTGAGGCTGTTGGGTTGGGCTGGCAGCCCTATTTCTCCTTCTGCTCAATTTTGATTGTTTCCCTTTTCTCCCACAGCTGTTGATCACAAGAGCACTTTGTAATGCACATCATGCATACTCAGTTCTATCTCAAAGAGTTCTGCAGTTTGTTAACTACCTCAAAGCCTCTACAGAGCTCTTGAGCATCTTAAGTACTCAGACAGTAATTTTTTTTTTCCATTCTCAGTCCATCAGTCTGTAAAACCCATCCTCTTTTCATGATGTCACCCTGCAGGCCTCAGGATAAGAATCTACTAGTTATTGATTAGGTCCTTGCTTGTCGCAAACCGTCACCAAGCTTCTGTCTCCTTCTACAGCACAGGATGTAAGTCTATATAGTAATTTCTTACTCATGAAATTCCTAAATTATAAAAATGGAGATTATGTCATCTCTAAATCTTTCCCTATGAAGAAATTTGGGGAAAAATATATGTACGCCATTAGAAAGTTACTTATCACCTTTTCTGTACTGAAAATAAATCATGTGTTTGACACATGTCTGAAGCCTTTCCTGTATCTCAGCAAAAATAATTTTAGTGTCTTTGAAATTGATCCTAAAAAGATCAAATTATATGCATTTACTCTTTTTATTTTGTATGCTTAGGCTGACATTGGCTTGCTCTTCACAATGGAAGTAATATAAAGATCTCTTTTCAAGATGGTGATACTTATTGTGTCTGATTTTAATCTCAGGTTGCATAATATTAAGATTAGAAAAAGTTTTGTTGTATTCCATTCCTATTCAATCAACTTTATCACCAAATTTATTGAGAAGATTTCTAGATTTATAAATACTTTACTTTGAAAAAAATAGGCTCATATAGGCCCTGGCTGATGTGACTTAGTGGATTGAGCACCATTCTGTGAACTGAAGGGTAACTGGTTCAATTCCTAGTCAGGACACATGCCTGGGTTGTGGGCCAGGTCTCCAGCTGGGGGCATGTGAGAGGCAACTGATCAATGTTTCTCTTGCACATCAATGTTTCTCTCCCTATCTTTCTCTCTCTCTTCCCCTCTCTCTAAAAAATAAATTAAAAATATTTAAAAAAATAAAAAATTAGGCACATATAGAGCTTAAGTTTGATTTTTAATTTAGCAGGGATATAGCTTAGTATTTAAACAGGCTGTTACATTTTAAGAGAAACAAAAAATAAAATAATTCAAAACAACATTCATATCTATTGGAATGGCTAAATGCAAAAAAAAAAAAAACAAAAAACAAAAACTATCTTAAAAATGACAATTCCGAGTGCTAATGAGAATGTAGAGCAACAGTTAATTGTCATTATTTATTTGTAAAAATACAAAACTGTACAGTCCCTTTGAAAAGTGATTTATGCCTCTTACAAAGCTAAACAACATCATACCACATGGTCCAGCAATTACGTTCTGAAGTGTTTACCTAGATAACTTGACAAATTTAGGTCCACTAAAAAATGTGCATGTGAACACTTATATCAGCTTTATTCATAATTATACCAAACTGGAGGCAACCAAGATATCCTTCGAGAGGTGCATGGGTAAACAAATTATTATGTATATATGTACATATACACACACATGCACAATGAACTTACTTATTCAATGCTAAAAAGAAATATGCTACCAACCACAAAAAGACATGTAGTGTAGGAACCTTAAATGCATATTACTTAATGAAAGAAGCCAGTCTGAAAAGCTTACATGCAGTATGATTCTAAGTATATAACATTCTAGAAAAGGCAAAATTATAGAGGCAATAAGGAGATTAGCGATTGTCAGGGTTTCAGGAGAAAGGGGAAGGGTTGAACAAGTGGAAGGAACATAGAGGATTTTAGGGCAGTGAAGACATTCTGCATAATATTGTAATGGTGGATGCATGATAATCTGCATTTGTCAAAGCCCATAAAACACAACGAATGAAGTCAAATGTCAACTATGGGCCCTGGCTGGTGTGGCTTGGTAGATTGAGCACCAGCCTGTGAATCAAATTGTCGTTGGTCTAATTCCCTGTTAAAACACATGCCTGGGTTGTGGGCCAGGTCCCAGATGGAGGGTGTGCAAGAGGTAATCAAATAATGTCTCTCTCCCTCTCTCTCTCCCTTTACTGCTCTCTAAAAGGTAAATAAATAAAATGTTTAAAAAAATGTAAACTGTGGATTTGTGTTAATACTGATGTATAAATATTAGTTTGTCGAGAGTAACAAATGCATTACACTAATGCAAGATATTAACAATAGGGTACACTGTGATGGGACTATATGGAAACTGTAGTGTATGCTCAATAGTTGCAAATCTAAAACTATTCTAAAAATAATTTATTAGAAGAAAAAGAAAAAATATATTTTCTTACCACCTTAGATAACATTTCCAACTATTATTATAAATTATCTAATATTTTAAGACAGGTAAGATATACACATTTTTATTATCTTAGAGATCTGGAGGTAGGGCTGAGAAAGAACGCATAGTAGAAAAGTCAACTACAGCCCAATGTGGATAGCAAAATCTTTCACTTATAATATTTGAAGGGGGTCAGAGAATTCTATAAATTCAATTTATTCTTTTATTCAATTCCTACATCAATTTTTATGTAAAATGCCCTTTACTTTATTAGAAAGTGATATAGATCTGATATAGGGAAAGAGGGTAATAACCCATGGGAGTTGGATGTTACCAGGGAAAGGAGAGGGACCCTTGTCAGGTAGAACATAAAAACGGGAGTTCTAAAGCAGGTCCAGCATGCAAGCACAGGAGGAATGCCAAAGGAGCAGAAGCATAAGTCAGTCCAACAATGAGAAGTCAGAGTAAAGCTGGCAATATTGTAATTATTCAGAAGAGAAGTATTTGATTTGGAAAGCACACAGAGCTCCTTTATCAAGCTTTTGAAGGAATTTTTTTTAGTCTAATCAGAGGGCTAAGAATATATGTTTTCAGATATGTAAGGAATTCTTAAGTTGTGGACTAATTAATAGCAATGTTATAACCTTGGAATTTAAGAAAAGAGTTTGAATGGAGTCTGAGTTTACTCTAGAGGATTGTGTCATAGAGAGACATGAAAAGAAAGGAAGGGGTTTTATAATCTAAAACAATGCTTGCCTGTTTCCAAGTTCTCCAACTTCGGAGGAAAGTAAATAAACACCCATGGAGCTTGGGGGCAGAATGTAAGAAGCTACCAATGTGAGAAATATCTTTGAAGGCTTCTCTCTTATTTAATAATTCATTAGATTTTTAAGTCCTATTATATATCTGTGATTGTCTATTGTAAGAAAACTGAGCTATAGTGGTCAGTGCAGATTAAAACGGACACTCTGGAAAGATGTGTTCATCTTATCTTGCATTTTTACACACTTCCTCAAACAATGGTTCTTGGGTATGAACACGCCAATTTGAGAATTATGTGCCTAAAGATCCCTGAGTCGCACTGACTCCAGAAGTTGAGAGAGGTAGAGGCTCATGATTGCAGTGCCCATCAGCTGTTGAATGAGACTATTTCTTACTAGTAAACCACAACGACTGACCATACAAAGCTCTTGGGAGGCTGGCTGCAAGACCCAGGCTAAGTCACTTTAACTCTCTAGAATGATTTCTGAGTTGGAGTTATAGAATTCTAACACTCTCATTTTAAAATTAATGTTGTTTGGCTCTTACTCATTCATGGAGATCCAAGTTTAAAGGTATTTCCTATGGATGAGACAAGGCTACATTTCCTAATGGAAAAAACTTCACAAAACTAGTCATGAGACAAATTTTATTCCTAGGTCTACCAACTAACAGCTATACAACCTTGGACCAATAACAATGTTTCTGAGACTCAATTTTGCATCTGCAAAAGGCAGAAATGTCTTCTGCCTTATCACTCACAGAGAAGTTGGAAGGTGAAACAAAATAATGGGTATAAAGTGCTTTTCCAAAGATCATTCCACCGTGCAACATTGCCCTAAATCCTCTATTCCTAGAGTTTTATTATTTTAAGGCAATATTATAAAATTGCTTTCTGGGATCCTTGTATTCATAAATTGCCTTATCACCAGTAATATATTAGAGGCCTCTTTCTCCTGAGGAAAAGAATTTTGATTGCTTGATATTTCGTCCAGTTCTCTTGTTTCCATCATTTCTACTTTGAGGTTGTATTGCTGGCCATAAAGATAAGCTGCAGGACCAACTCTCCATTACTCTCAGTGTTGCAAAAATGATAATATATAATAAGCAAAAAGGCAGAATCTAAAGTCACTATATATTTAGCTTTAAATTTTCTATAATGTTACTTTTAAAAATATTGTATTTATTTATTTTTAGAGAGAGGGGAAGGGAAGGAGAAAGAGAGGGAGAGAAACATTAATGTGTGGTTGCCTCTCATATGACCCCCACTGGGAACCTGGTCTGCAACCCAGGCATGTGCCCTGACTGGGCATCAAACCAGTGACCCTTTGGTTCACTGGCCAGCACTCAATCCACTGAGCCACACCAGCCAAGGCTTTTTAGCTTTAAATTTTTATTTATCTATAGATGAAAATGATTACTTCTATACTGGGAATTTTCCTAAAGAATAAAGACAAATAATAATATCCACTATCCACATTCCTACAGCTATACAAGTTCTATCCAGAAGGTATCCAGCTATACACTATGAAAAATAGAACATTTATTGAAGAAGATACAAGAAACATTGTGCACAGGACAATGACAGCTCAGTCTGCTTTAAAGTAGGCACCCTGGGACCTCACACAGTTCTCCCAATTGCTGTCGGCTGCCCCATCGCATTTTCCTGAATTTCATCAATAGTCTGAAATCTCTTTTTCTCAAAGGTGATTTTAGTTTGGGAAGAGCCAGAAGGTTCAGGGCACCAAATCTGGGCTGTAGCGGGCTTGAGTCACCTGGGTGATTTGATGTTTCACCAAAATACTGTGTATAAGACATGATGCATGAGTGGGTGCATTGTTGTGATAAAGTTGCCAATCACCAGTTGCCCATAGCTGTAGCCTTCTGAATCATCTGAATAGTTTCCACAGAGGAATGTGCAAACTTAATGCAAAATTTGATGCAGATTCATTGCTCTACTAACTCAGTCATTTTGAATGTGATGGTCACATAATACACATATTCACTCAGTGGCATGTACCACCCACCCTGAGTACAGTGAAGTCATCATTGTTCATGCATGAGCATTCCAGCCCACTCTCCTTGGCTGCCAGGTACATCGATGTTGCTCAAACCATTCTCATTACATTAACAATGGCTGGCCTTTTTCTAGACAAACCTCATACCTCTGATTAGCTCTTTGACTAAATTCCTCAGGTTTCTTTTATTACAATTCACTTCTAAGTACTAGTTTACCAGTAACCAAAAAGCTATCTAGATTTTTAAAAAATAATTACATAAATTAATTCTATCATTTCTATAATTTTATTACATTACGATTGATGAATGTTACTTTTGTGAAGGAGCTTCTTTGTTTGTGAGAATTATTTATACATTTTCAATATCCTTTGTCAATTCCTTTTTGTAGAAACGTCTTAAATTTAATGATGATAAATATCAGTCTCCTTCTGTATGCTTAGAAGGCAAATGTCAAGCTAAAATATAGAGAATACATTAGCAAATCTTATAACTTATGATGCCAGCATAGTTAGAAAAATTGCTTATTTCAGTTTTTCAGCAACAAATGCACAGTTGCAAATAATAGTGTTTGAATGACTTAGAGTAACTCTAGATCCTCTAGAAGCATAAATCTCTTCCTCCAAGCTAGGTAAGGTAAGAGTAGCCCTGTAGTTAGTCTGATGTAGATGCCTAAGAGACCACCCCACATAAACCAACAACATTTGATGCTGTGCTCTTGTACACACTGTGTACGGAAAGATACCACATGTGATAAACTCAGGATATAACTAGCCTAGTAGAGTACAGTGGGGGTGCATTCCTGAATTCTCTGTGTATCTCCAGAATCCCTGCTGATAAGACCTTTGACCAGAAAATGTGTTTACCATAATGAGTAATGCTCAGGGCAATAGAGGGAAGCATAATCCAAGAAGGCCTTTTCATTACATTATTACAATTGTTTACAGAAGAAATATTAATTTACTGGTCTTTTTTTTCCAGACAGACCTTGTATTTCCTTTAAATGGAAATATTCCCCTTTATATGTGGCTTCCTACTTTCTTTATAAATTTTTTAAATTTTTAAATTATAGTTAATGTACAATGTTAAATTAGTTTCAAGTGTACACCTCCATGATTAGATATTTATATATCTCACAAAGTAATTACTCTGATAAATCTAGTATGAATCTGGCACCATATTTAGTTATTACAATATTATTGAGTATATTCCCTGTGTTGTACTTTACATCCCCATGACTATTCTGTAACTACCAGTTTGTACTTCTCAATCCCTTAACCTTTTACACCCATCTCACTAATCCCCCTCCCATCTGGCAACTGTCAAATGTTCTCTGTATCTATGAGTCTGTTTTGGTTCTGCTTGATCATTTATTTTGTTTCTTAGTTTCCACATATAAGTGAAACCTTATGAAATTTGCCTTTCTCCAACTTATTTCACTTAGTATAATGCCCTGTAGATCCATCCATGTTGTTGAAGGCAGCAAGAATTCATTCTTTTTCATGGCTGAATCATATTCCTTTGGATACAGAGTGGGGTAAAAGTAGGTTTACAGTTGTGAGTACAAGAAACACTGAGTTTATTCTTGTATTATTATTTATTAATTAGTGTAACATTTTCTATACAAACAACTGTAAACCTACTTTGACCAATCCTGTGTACATGCACCATTTCTTTATCCATTCCTCTACTGATGGACACTTAGGTTGCTTCTGTATCTTAACTATTGTAAATAACATGACAATGAATACAGGGATGCATGTGTCCTTTTGATTTAGTGTTTTAGGTTTCTTTAGATAAATACCCAGAAGTAAAGTTGCTGAGTCCTCCTTTGTCTCTTGTTACAGCCTTTGCTTTAAAGTCTATTTTGTCTGATATAAATATTACTACACAGCTCTTTGTTCTGTTTTGTTTTGTTTTCCTTTTCATGAAATATCTTTTTCCATACCTTTACTTTCAGACTGCGTGTGTCTATCTGTGAGTCTCTTGTACACAGCATATGTGGGGTCTTGCTTGGTTATCCATTCAGTCAGCATATGTCTTTTGTTTGGAGCATGTGATCCATTTGCATTTACAGTATAGCGTGCCTCAGTACTCTTCCTTATTTGTTCCAGAACTCATGGCAAGTGCCGACACCGATGAGCACCAAGCAAATTTTTCCCATAAAAGTTCCCTATGAAAGTTCCCCAGAACTTTCACATTGTACATCACAATATTAAGTAATGAGGTTGTTTTGTAATTGAGAACCTTAAAACTAAACAGACATGGATAAAAAAGCAATTAATTACACAAAGATAAAATTTAACTTCACTTCACCTGTATTCAGAGGAGTTACTAGCATAATGGACCGGTGGCCAGACAGAAGGGAGGTGTTAAATTGTTGGAAGGGGAGTCCTCTTCTAAGACAATTTCTTAGGGGTTTCTTCTGTTTTCTGTCTCCTGGCTTCACTTAACACTGTTGGACACTCATATTTAGGGAATTTACCCAAAAACCTATTGAGAGAAAGTTGTTTCTGTGTATGTTTCAAAATGTTTCTAAAGTGTGACATTGTCTTTGCATTAAACAGGTCCACATTTCTGCTTGGTAGAGCTTTGTCTGGGTGATACTTTTCCACAGTTTTTAATTTCAACCCATTTACCCATTAGTTCATGTCCATGGGTCATAAGTTCTTTAGCTTCTACATTTCCCACACTACTCTTGCCCTCCCCCTGTCTATTTTCTACCCACCATCTATGCTACTTATTCTCTGTACCTTTTCTCCCTCTCTCCTCCTCCCACTCTCCTGTTGCTAACCCTCCAAGTGATCTCCATTTCTGTGTTCCTGCTCCTGTTGTAGTGGTTTGCTTAGTTTGCTTTTGTTTTAGGTGTGGTTGTTAATATCTGTAAGTTTGCTGTCTTTTTACTGTCCTATTTTTATCTTCTTTTTCTTAGATAAGCCCCTTTAACATTTTATATAATAAGGGCTTGGTGATGATGAACTCCTTTAACTTGACCTTATCTGAGAAGCACTTTATCTTCCCTTCCATTCTAAATGACAGCTTCGCTGGATAGAGCAATCTTGGATGTAGGTCCTTGACTTTCATGACTTGGAATACTTCTTTCCAGCCCCTTCTTGCCTGTAAGGTCTCTTTTGAGAAATCAGCTGACAGTCTGATGGAACTCCTTTGTAGGTGACTGTGCCGTTATTCCTTGCTGCTTCTAGAATTCTCTCCTTCATTTTAATCTTGGCTAATTTAATTATGATGTGCCTTGGTTTGTTCCTCCTTGGGTCCACCTTCTTGATATTTATTTATTGCCATTTTATCATTCATATTTTGAAAATTCTTTCTCTTTCTTAAAGATGACCATTTAACATTTCTTGTAATACTGGTTTGGTGGTAATGAACTCTTTTAGCATTTTCTTTTCTGGGAAATTCTTTATCTGTCTTTCAATTCTAAATGATAGCTTTGTTGGATAGAGTAATTTTGGTTGTAGGTCCTTGCTTTTCATCACTTTGAATATTTTGAGCCATTCACTTCTGGCCTGCAAAGTTTCTGTTGAGAAATCAGATGACAGTTTTATGAGAGCTCCCTTATAGGTAACTAACTGCTTTTCTCTTGCCACTTTTAAGATTCTCTCTTTGTCATTAACCTTTGACATTTTAATGATGATGTATTTGGCGTGGGCATCTTTAATGATGATGTCTTTGGTGTGATGATGTATTTGGTGTGGGCATCTTTGGGTTCATCTTGTTTGGGACTCTCTGCATTACCAGGGCTTGTATGTCTATTCCCTTCAGGTTAGGGAAGTTTTCTATCATTATTTCTTTAAATAGGTTTTCAATTCATAGTTCTTCTGGTACCCCTGTGATGTGAATGTTGGCACATTTGATGTTGTCCCATCAGCCCCTTACACTATCCTCACCATTTCTGGGTATTTCATTGAGTGTTTTTCTCCTTTCTTATCTTCTGAGTACTGTGTTTGCCTATGCCACCATTTGTACCAGAAGACTCCTATTCTTTCACTTGGGATCTGTTTGTCTCCTCATTTTGACTATGTCCCTGTGTTCAACCCTACATTAGGTATGGCTATTTTGTCTCCTGGTCTTGATAGAGTAGCCTTATGTAGAAGGTGTCCTGTAGGGCCCAATGGCACAGCTTCCCCGGTAACCTGAGATGGGTGTTCCAGTTGTGCCCCAATGTGGGTTGTTGTTCACACTATTGTTGTATTTGAGACTTGATTGCTGTTGGCACATCACTGAAATGGATTGACTCCCAGGCCAATTGGCTGTGTGGACTGGCTACAACTATGGCAAAGCAGCTGATGTGTTCGGGTTAACCCCATGGAGCAGAACCTGCTTCAGTGGGGTTTGTTTCCCTTCGAATCTGCTCCTTGGGTCTGTCACTCATAGAGGTTGTTGGGTTGTAATTCAGCATGGTATGAAGCTGTTTGCTGGTGCATTGGTTCTGTGTCCTCCTCGTACATGCAGTCCAAGGGCAGCTACCACCTTTGCCATGTCTGGCACTGTTACGGGAGAAAGAACTCACACGCGGTGGAGATGGTGGAACACGAGCCTTTATTCATGTACACGGGCCCAGAGGAGGAAGTCTCCAAATTCTGAGCCCCGAATCTTGGCTGAGCAAGGCTTTTATAGCTCTCTGGATGCCCTATCCTACATGGCAGAAGCAGGAGGTACAGAAGCTGATGCAAAAATAACTCTAGCATTTAGGTGTCCTTATTGGAAGCAAAAGCAGGAGTTAGCTGCTACATTCCCCCCTTTGATGCTAAACAGCGCTAGTGTCTGTTTTAGCATCAGCATAATAGTCTGCATATTCTTCTTCTTCCTCAATTTGGGTGGGTTGCAGTCTCTGGTAATGGTGTCTCTGGAGGGAGAGGATTTTCGCAGTGGCCCTGCAGGTTACAGTTGCCTCAATCTGCTGGGTTATAGTGCATAATATACAGGGGCCTAGGGTGAATATTAGGAAGAGGACAAGCAGTGGGCCTAAAATGGGGGTAAATACCGAGAACAGAATTGATTGCCACGAAGCGTATCTTCCAGTAGGGGAGCTGAGGCCACCGACCTTATGGCGGATATCCTTTAACTTGTTAATATTTTCCTCCACTATGCCACTTTCATTAACATTATAACAGCATTCTTCTTGGAGGAAAAGGCATGTGCCCCCCTTTTGTTCTGTGAGTAAATCTAGTGCTCGCCAATTCTGTAGGGCTACCCGGGCCAAGGAAGTGACCTGCCTTTGCAGGGAGGCAAAGGATAGTGAGGTGGTGTCGAGGGCGTGGTCTAGCTCTTCCGGAGTTCTCGGGCAGATTGAAGGCTGGTTGCTAGACCAGCACTACCTAGCCCCA